>CAJHNH020000680.1:110000-167500 GCA_905116865.2 Candidula unifasciata
TGGTGTGAATGAACCTGAAAAGATAATCTGCAGTGTTCTGAGCTAAAATTTTATGAACAAATTTGGCTTTATTAAAAATTAATCGTTTATTAAATGGGAGAATTCTTACATGGCTATAGAGATGATTTTTTTGTCGGTGTGTTTTCTGAGACTAGGTGTAAAGCGCGATTCTGTAGAGAACACAGTCGTTTAAAGTTAGATTTGGAGCCACTATCCCAAACCGTGGAACAATAGTCAATATGGGCTAGAATGAAGGATACATTAAATATTTTTCTTGTACTCTGATCCAGAAAGTGCTGAACTTTGGCTAACTGATAAACTTTTTGTGCTATTTTCTTGGTTATGGCATGAACTTGAGAACACCAAGTTAAGTTGCTATCAATTATAACACCTAATGTTTTGCGTTCATTAACATTACTAATAGATAATTTGTCAACGTAGAGCTCAAGCGTGGGTTTGTTTAATAAGTATAATGTCTGTAACTTTTGTCTGGTTCCTATTACCATAGATTTCGTTTTAGTTATGTTAATTTGCATCAAACACATAGCTACCCAACCAACCAGGGAACCAACCAGCCAGCAAGTTAACCAACCAACCAATGAACCAGCCTACCAACCAACCATCAAAACAACCAACCAGCCCAGTCAGAAAGCTTACCGACCTACCCAACCAACCAGCCAACCTACAACTTCTCTGTCTTGTATTTATATTCTAAGAGTACCCGCATTTGTAACAAATTACTTTTTTCTATTTCCCGTCCTTTTTAGGCCCTACTCTCTTACTTGTTTTAAAAGATACTTGACATTCAGTGAATAGTTTGACGAAAAGTGAAACATTATTTGGAAGCGGTGGAGATGTGGTGTTATAGACCAACGATGAGCATACCAAGGAGTATTAGAGCGTAACGAGGATGTCTTAAAATAAATGGACTAACGAACAGAACTGATTTCCCACATCAGAAGGAGACAGTCTACATTCTTTGGTCTTGTAATGAGAAGGAAAAGCTTGACTACATCATTGTGGTTGGAAAGTTGAAAGAGAAAAGAGGCAGAGGGAGATAAAAAGAGAAGATACTGGATAGTTTGATATCATGGCATGGTTGATCATCTGTGTCTGATCTGATAGTAAGTACTACTCTGACTCTTGCCAGGGGCCGCAATATAGCCTGGCCATAAATATGGCCTAAGGGCTGAACGCGGTTTCCGGGACCTCTCCACGGTGATCCTCACACACATGGTGGCACATTGTGTCATCTGGTGTTTATCGCTTGTGTGATGTCCTGGTGGGGTAGAAAGTCAGTCAGTCAGTCGGCATTTATAACAAATGTCGTTTTACGGTTTATTAAAAAGTAACTCTTACATTTTACAAGTTTAGAAAACTCATCAGCCAAGTCAGAAGACACCAGATGCGCCACAACGGATACAAAGATCTGTTAGAACGGATCCAGCCGTCATTTCGTAAGGTCCTCAATCATTTCCAGTCATTCTCAGCCGGCACTAGTGGTCAGGTTTTGGTTTGTAAGATGTCGGACATTGGAGTGTCGTACTTTCGATTATTTGTGAAACGTAATGAAGCATGAGAGAGGGAGAAGTTAACAAAGAAGATAGAAATTCTAAGAAATGAGATGAAGAAAGTAGAGGAGGAGGCGGAGAAAAGAAGAAGAAGAAGAAGAAGAAGAAAGAAGAAGAAGAAGAAGAAGAAGAAGAAGAAGATAAGAAGAAGAAGAAGAAGAAGAAGAAGAAGATAAGAAGAAGAAGAACAAGAAAAACAAGAAGAACAAGAAGAACAAGAAGAACACGAAGGAGAAAAAAGAAGAACATGACGAAGAAGAAGAAACGCAAAGCGCTAGAGAGAGTGACAGAGAGAGAGAATATATTGAAATAGAGGGAGAAAAAGAGAATTAGAAAGAGAGGGATCAGACAGCCAGAGAGAATATCACAGAAATGGAAAGCGAGATAGAAGTATAAAGATCATGGTGTGTGTTTATGCGAGAGAGAGAGAGAGAGAGAGAGAGAGAGAGAGAGAGAGAGAGAGAGAGAAAGAGAGAGAGAGAGAGAGACAGAGAGAGAGAAAGGAAGAGAGACCGCAGGTATACACCCAACTGTCTATCTTACACATGCGGGTCAATACGCATAGATAAGAACTGCAGCTGAACACCAGCAAATCTGTCCCCTAGGACACTTATCTGCTGAGCCTTATCTTCAGCGTGTACAACCAGGTCCCTGGAGATGGCCATCAGTTTAGCCAACCCGGCTAAATCTGCGACATCGGAAGACAGACATCTGTGGTCGTTTAGTACCGAAGACCTGTCTCTGTGGGATCGCAGTCAGACAAATGATGCACTAGCGTCGGCTCACTTTCCGCTGGGTTTCCATTTACCAATGTACTGTTCTTCTGTATATCAGTAGCGTCTGTTCACTTTCCGCTGGGTTTCCAGTTACAAATGTATTGTTCTGTATATCAGCGCATTCTGAAATGTTCTATGTGAAAAGGCGATAGAGAAGAATAGCAATAAAAAGACAAGTTAAATTTGCATCTGAGTTTAGTTTAGTTCAGGAACCCACATCACTGCACTCGGGGCATTCCTATAAACGCTCTGTTCCCAACTTCAGCAGCCATTGTAGAAATCCGACACTAATGGTGCCAGTAGCATTCTGATTAAACGTCCGTCTTGCCTTTCCTCTGAGCCTCGAGCATCTGCCAGAACTCCTCGTCACTCCCCGCTGCATCAATCTCACCAGACTGTCGTGATCCATCTGTCCCTCCAAATTGTACATGCTCTCCCACAAGGCACTAACCACGTTTACCTCATCATGCATCAGTATTCCAACCAGTATCTTGGTTAACCAACCTGCATTTGATAAGTTAAAAAACATTTTAAAAGGTAAATCCACTAATAAATAAGCCACACAAAGTTTTGAGCCCTCAGAGGAGTTATTTTACAGAATATTCCTTAGAATTAATTGGACAGACAAAATGAGCATTCTAGATGTTTTTTTTTTTTTAAGAGACGAAGGCTCGTAGACAACTTATCACAAACATCAGAAACAGTCACCACTTTTGTGGGTCATGTTTTGAGAAGAAGGAAACTGGAACATGCTTTGACCACACACATACACACACAAACACACACACACGCACGCACGCACGCACGCACTCATGCATTCACATACGCGCACGCACACCACCCCCACCCACCCATCCACTCACCCATCCACCCACTCACCCACCCACTCACCCACCCACCCACTCACCCACCGACTCACCCACCCAACCACCCATCCACCCACTCATCCACCCACCCACCCACTCACCCACCCACCCATTCACCCACCCACCCATCCACCCACTCACCCACCCCCACCCACTCACCCACCCACCCACCCACCCACCCACTCACCCACCCACACCAAAACACACATTGCTGATTATTGGTTTCTACTTTTGTCTTAGGCAATGATTCTAGTTGGGTAAATAGTGCTAGATGCACATCTGGTCGAACCACTCGGCGGGCTCTGCTTTCAGTAGAAAGATAGGCCGCTTTATCTTCACCGGAAACTTCGTGTTCCCCATTGTCATGTCTACTGAGCTTCAAGATGTGCCTAATGTTTCTCTTACTTGTTTTAAAAAGATACTTGACATTCAGTGAATAGTTTGACGAAAAGTGAAACATTATTTGGAAGCGGTGGAGATGTGGTGTTATAGACCAACGATGAGCATACCAAGGAGTATTAGAGCGTAACGAGGATGTCTTAAAATAAATGGACTAACGAACAGAACTGATTTCCCACATCAGAAGGAGACAGTCTACATTCTTTGGTCTTGTAATGAGAAGGAAAAGCTTGACTACATCATTGTGGTTGGAAAGTTGAAAGAGAAAAGAGGCAGAGGGAGATAACAAGAGAAGATACTGGATAGTTTGATATCATGGCATGGTAGATCATCTGTGTCAGATCTGATAGTAAGTACACAAGATGAGATGTTTTGGAGAGACATGGCTACCAACGCCACAAGACACGGACTTTACAACAACAACAACAACAAAAAAAAAAAAAAGAAAAAAAAAAAGAAGAAGAAGAAGAAGAAGAAGAAGAAGAAGAAGAAGAAGAAGAAGAAGAAGAAGAAGAAGAAGAAGAAGAAGAAGAAGAAGAAGAAGAAGAAGAAGAAGAAGAAGACATACAAGACAATTCCTACACTAAACTCCAAAAACACAGAGAGAAGCTGGAGCAAATTGTGAGTATCTCATATGTGTTTCTTGATATTCACAATATGCATATAATCATATGAATATAACATGCTTATCGATAAAATGGAGCTGCAGTTTGAAAGACGGGTGTTTGGAAGGGCCAACTGTAAGACGGGCCTGCGTGCCCAATTTGTGACCCTTTAAAAATAAATTTCGTTCGTTGGTTCATTGGATCGTTCGTTCGTTCGTTCTTTCGTAGTGACAGAATTGACCCTAGTGACACTGTTAGTTTCATGGCTTATGGTGACAAGTGGTACAGGTTTAAAACCCAAAAGAAGTAGACTCATATCAATGACCACCTATCCATTGTCGTTACCAGAAATCAGAACACTTATCAAGGGAAAATACAAGTAATTGTGGAGAGAACAAATTAACAGTAAACATTCACAAGACCCAATCAGCAAACTCAACAGAAAGCAGCGTACAACAATATTCCGTCTATGAACAGGGCACTGCAGGCTTAACTACCACATGCATAAAATAAAGATTGTACAGTCCCCACAGTGTGCCTGTCAAACAGGACCACACACACACCTGATCACATTGTGCAGACCTGCCCCCTCTACATACAAAGACACGTAGCCACAAAAGCAACGTGTGCAGAGCAAGGTATGGGAAACCATGAAGGACCTGCTACTGACATGCGAGTTCATAGAGGCAACCCACCTGATGGTCTGATCTGAGAATACGAAACAGAGCGCAAAGAAGAAGCAGAATAAGATATCGCTGACCATTACTGCAGTATTAAAGGGTCGCTCTATTCAAACGCGGACTAGATTCTTTCCACGAAGGTGGTCAATGAAAACTGAAAACTCAAGAAAGCAAATACGGTTGGGAAACAGGCTAGAGAAGCAGAGACTGTCAGGTCTGAGGTGACGAGAGCGACGTTCTGAAAGATACTTGCTGCCTAAAGATGAGACATTTTCCCGATACCTGTTGAAATTGCCTGCGAAAGACAGCTGTAGAGTACTGACCAAACACTCCCCGTGTGGGTTCCGCGGCCCTATTGTGGGAGAAACAAAAATAGACCAACTGCCTTTCCAACAAGCATGTCGTAGGAGTCGACTAACTGGGGACTTTTTTTGAAGCCATACTGCATCTGAGTGAAAAACCAACTGCACACACATAAGCCAGTTAAACGGATGTACACGCACAACTCAGACCCTGGCACAAAGCCAAAGTCCAAATAGATGAACAACCATGACTATCAGCCAGAGCGTACAACCGATGGACGAAGAAAAAAATAATTAAATACCCACCTTCCTTCCTTGTTTTGCTGACAAATAGAAATAAATCGTAACCTTCAACCAGCATCCCTGAAGGATGAAGCTTTAGGTTATAATTGTGACTAGGTTATGTGCGCCACATAAAATAGCTTAGCATTGCTCGCCACCAAGTAGATCTGAAAGCAGATAGACCCAAATACTGTCCCGACCGGCGTCGAAGTCGTTTAGCACCCAGCCAATAGGCGACCTGATCGCCGATGCCTCAGATGCCTACCAAGTGTCCATAAGAGGCCAACAGCAGATATATTTGACAGGGAACAATTGCGTGGAACCGTGCACATCAACCCGTTGTTGACTGTTTTCCTGAGATTACGCTGCGGTGAAATGTGAGGCATTGAATTACAGATATATAATACTCGTATAGCAGGACTGTTGACTGTTTTCCTGAGATTACGCTGTAGTGAAATGTGAGGTATTGAATTAAAGATATATAATACTCGTATAGCAGGACTGTTGACTGTTTTCCTGAGATTACGCTGTAGTGAAATGTGAGGCACTAAATTAGAAATATATAATACTCGTATAGCAGGACTGTTGACTGTTTTCCTGAGATTACGCTGTAGTGAAATGTGAGGCATTGAATTACAAATATATAATACTCGTATAGCAGGACTGTTGACTGTTTTCCTGAGATTACGCTGTAGTGAAATGTGAGGTATTGAATTAAAGATATATAATACTCGTATAGCAGGACTGTTGACTGTTTTCCTGAGATTACGCTGTAGTGAAATGTGAGGCACTAAATTAGAAATATATAATACTCGTATAGCAGGACTGTTGACTGTTTTCCTGAGATTACGCTGTAGTGAAATGTGAGGCATTGAATTACAAATATGTAATACTCGTACAGCAGGACTGTCAGTGATTCCTAACAAATAAACACAGGGATAGAAAGAGTAGAAGAAATATATTAATAATAATAATAATAATAATTTTAATAATAATAAGTAATAATAAGGGGAAAACGGAGGAGGAGGAGGACAAGAAGAATGAAGGGGAGAAAAGAACGAGGAGGAGTAGAAAAATAAAGAAGGTGGAGGAAAAGAAAAAGAGGAAGAAGGAGGAGGAAACGAAGAAGAAGAAAATTGAGCGGGAGGTAGAAGAAGAAGAAGAAGAAGAAGAAGAAGAAGAAGAAGAAGAACAAGAACAAGAACAAGAACAAGAGAAACAAGAAGAAGAAGCGTGGTTGCAATCAGTTAAACAACAAACATTAAACCATATTAAGTTAACAACAACAACAGTCATGCCCTCACAATCTCTTCATTCCCGCCTAAGACAACCGATGATAGTTTCCCGCCACATCTTGGCCGGATTCCGTTGATCACATGACATTTGTCAACAGCACCCGCGCGGGTTTGTCTCTCCCCGTACGGCTGTCGCCAAGTCGCCCTGCTATCTGTCTATTGTCGCATCCCCTGGAACCTGGTGCTTCTCTGACATTTTCAATTCCAGTTATACTGCGGGAATGTATCGAACTTGTGTGTCTGCGCTCTGTTTGTGCGATTATTGTGCTATTTTGTTAATGACTTAACCTTTGTTCGCGGTAAGGTTACATGTTATCAGTTAAAACGTGTTTGAAAATAATTTTATAATAATAAAAGTTTTTTTTTTTAATGTAATAATTAAAAATTTAGCAATCTAATGTCTTCGGCTCTTTATCTTCTGTTGTGTTAACTCTTAAATGGTCGTGTTTTCTTCACTCAAGGGAAGCTTGTATTTCAAATTGTGGACAGTATATTAATTTTGTTGTTTTGTAATGCCATAACGGAAGAGCAACAACACATACTGATGTATAATTTATAACCATCACAAATAATTACCTTTACTTTTATAAACATCTCATACATGAGATAACATAAGGTTTCAACCATCTCATATAATGGTGTATAATTTTCGAACCATTCCCATATAATGGTGTATAATTTTCGAACCATTTCGATAAAATGGTGTATAATTTTAGAAACATTCCCATATAATGGTGTATAATTTTAGAACCATTCCCATATAATTGTGGATAATTTTAGAACCATTCCCATATAATGGTGTATAATTTTCGAACCGTTCCCATATAATGGTGTATAATTTTCGAACCATTCCCATATAATGGTGTATAATTTTAGAAGCATTCCCATATAATGGTGTATAATTATCGAACCATTCCCATATAATGGTGTATAATTTTAGAACCATTCCCATATAATGGTGTATAATTTTAGAAGCATTCCCACATAATGGTGTATAATTATCGAACCATTCCCATATAATGGTGTATAATTTTACAACCATTCCCATATAATGGTGTATAATTTTAGAGTCAGGTTAGTTGCGCATTCTTTACAGGACGTTGCAGAACCAACCCCAACAGCCCCTGGCTGTTGTGTGGTTTTTTCTAGGAAAATTTACGTCATACGCATATAAAGATGCATAATTTTAGAATCCACATATAGAGATGTGTAATTTTTTAACCTTCCCATTAAAATAATGTATTATAATGCCGCCTTTACTTCGCAGGACTCTTCCTGATACCCATTCAAGGATTAGTCGATCTGAAAGGTGATTTTTGAAGAAAAAAAATGTCTGGCTCGGTCTGGACCCAAACCCATGACCTCCTGATCCCCAGCCGAGCGTCTAGCCGTTACACCAATCATCTTATAATGGTGTATAAGTGTATAACCATCTTCACATAATGATGTATAATTTTATAACCATCTCCACATAATGATGTATAATTGTATAACCATCTTCACATAATGATGTATATATGGAGGAACGTCGCTGTAGCTACGGAGTTGCGTGCGGACTGCGACACAGGCGGACAGTTTCTTATCAGCTGTCCGTACTAGTGGCAGAGCGCTAATGGTTTATAACCGCTTGCAATGACGCTGGTTCACATCTCCCAACTTTACCTTTTTTTTTTATAACTGCTAAATTTAAGATTATATCCCGCAATATCCCCACTTGCAGTACTGGATGTGAGTGTTTGGTGTAGTTTCATGAACCATGTTTTCTGTATGTGAAGGCCCTTCTCTGAAGATGTTATCATATCGCTAACAAGTAATCACATTAAGACTGTTGCAGTTTGACAATACACTGCAACAAGAAAGTCCCTTGAAAAAAAAAAAGACACACATATCCTTCGTCCGAATTCTTTATCGACGTCAAAACATAAATACTTTACTGCAGAAACGAAATTGAAACAAAAGTTTTAATACTAAAGTAATCATAATGACGGGAAACCGGAAACAGTCGTTCTTTGTATTGGCTCGGCGGTTGTCGGCCCCTATTTCCTGTGCCTGTCATGGGCAATGGCTGCCTACAAAATATGAGCTGACATGGAAGCCTATTGTATCCTATTGTGTTTCACCTTTGTGAAGACAGAAACTGGGATATTTTATTGTTAAATTTACCATCTGCAAGGAGATAGAGAAACTGGGATATTGTTCTAGATGTTACCAATCACTGAAGAAATACAGAGACTGGGATATTGTTCTAAAAGTTACCTATCATTCAGAAAATAGAGAGACTTGGAAATTATTCTATAAGTTACCTGTCATTGGGGAAATAGAGAGACTTGGAAATTTTTGTAAAAGTTACCTATCATTGAGATAATAGAGATACTAAGATATTGTTCTAGAATTCGCCCATCATTGAGGAGATAGAGAGACTGGGATGTTGTTCTAGAATTCGCCCATCATTGAGGAGATAGAGAGACTGGGATATTGTTCTAGAAGTCGCCCATCATTGAGGAGATAGAGAGACTGGGATGTTGTTCTAGAAGCCCATCATTGAGGAGATAGAGAGACTGGGATGTTGTTCTAGAATTCGCCCATCATTGAGGAGATAGAGAGACTGGGATATTGTTCTAGAAGTCGCCCATCATTGAGGAGATAGAGAGACTGGGATATTGTTCTAGAAGTCGCCCATCATTGAGGAGATAGAGAGACTGGGATATTGTTCTAGAAGTCGCCCATCATTGAGGAGATAGAGAGACTGGGATATTGTTCTAGAAGCCCATCATTGAGGAGATAGAGAGACTGGGATATTGTTCTAGAATTCGCCCATCATTGAGGAGATAGAGAGACTGGGATATTGTTCTAGAAGCCCATCATTGAGGAGATAGAGAGACTGGGATATTGTTCTGGAATTCGCCCATCATTGAGGAGATAGAGAGACTGGGATATTGTTCTAGAAGTCGCCCATCATTGAGGAGATAGAGAGACTGGGATATTGTTCTAGAAGTCGCCCATCATTGAGGAGATAGAGAGACTGGGATATTGTTCTAGAAGTCGCCCATCATTGAGGAGATAGAGAGACTGGGATATTGTTCTAGAAGTCGCCCATCATTGAGGAGATAGAGAGACTGGGATATTGTTCTAGAATTCCCCATATCATTGAAGAGATAGAGAGACTGGGATATTGTTCTAGAATTCCCCTAGCATTGAGGGGATAGAGGGACAGGGATATTACTCTAAAAGTCGCCCATTTTCGAGGAGATAGAGAGACTGATTTTGTTCTAGAAATTACAAATCATTGAAGAGATAGAGAAGCTGAGATAGTGTTCTAGAAAGTGTCCATCATTAAGGAGACAGAGAGATTGGGATATATTCTAGAGGTTGTTCATCATTAAGGAGACAGAGAGATTGGGATATATTCTAGAGGTTGTTCATCATTAAGGAGACAGAGAGATTGGGATATATTCTAGAGGTTGTTCATCATTAGGGAGACAGAGAGATTGGGATATATTCTAGAGGTTGTTCATCATTAAGGAGACAGAGAGATTGGGATATATTCTAGAGGTTGTTCATCATTAAGGAGACAGAGAGATTGGGATATATTCTAGAGGTTGTTCATCATTAAGGAGACAGAGAGATTGGGATATATTCTAGAGGTTGTTCATCATTAAGGAGACAGAGAGATTGGGATATATTCTAGAGGTTGTTCATCATTAAGGAGACAGAGAGATTGGGATATATTCTAGAGGTTGTTCATCATTAAGGAAAGACCTGGATATGTTGTAGAATCTATTCATCATAGATGAGATAGGCCAGGATGTTGTTTTAGAACTGAGGCGCTAGAGATACTGGGATTTATTTCTAGAAATCGTTCATCATTGAGACAGAGAAACGTGGATATTCGACTAGAAGTTACCAGACAGACACTTATCAGAGGTTGGTACCATTGAATTCCTTCTAATTGTTGTTGTGTTTTGTCCTTTTGATTGTCAGAGCGTGTCGTCATTCGTCACCAAACATTGACGTCAAAGCGCCCATACGCTTTTGAGATCTATTTGCCTTAGTAAATGTATTGGTTATTTAAAAAAAAAAAAAAAAAAATTATTTCAAAAGCTAGTCTGTCAATGCGAATGTTTAGTTTTTTTAATTATCCGTCAAAGCAGATTTTATAAAAGGACCTTGATTCCCTGCTAGACTAGATACACCGAACTAAATCTGAGCTATGTTGCTCTCAGACAAAGTCCTGGATATCCAAGAAAACAGCCATATTGGCTCGTTAAGTATATTAACATTAGCTGAACTTGGTACCCACAAGAGAAGGCAAGGAATTTTAGATGTCTATCATACTTAATGAATTATTAGACAGGGCAAGTGATTCCTCCGTCATCTACCTTCTCCCGGTGTTTTTATGAATAATTAAAGAATTATTATATTATTTATTGAGCCCCCACCAAATGTACTTCTATCTATCAGTTTAGAAAACAGGTAAGATTGAATACACTTGGAATTTAACAAACGATGTAGTATAAAACTTGACATACAGCTTTATTTTCTAACAATCAGTTAATTGACATACCCAGTTTGTTGTGTTTACACAAACAGTGACTAGCTAAAGTTATGATAGTAATGGGTTGTTTCAGCGCGAGAACAGCACCTGGGATTAGAGTGGTGTGATGAAGGTGATAAAGTATGAACAATTTATGAACATAACTCAAGTTTCATAGAACCTCTGACAGCCGTGAGCACTGTCAAGCTCTTCCTCCTCTTCCAGCTTCTTCCCTGCTTGTTTCTCCTTCTCGCCCCCACCTCGTTCTCCCCCTCGTTCCCAGCTGGCCGAGTCTAACACAATGTAGGCTACTTCATGGACTGATCGTCACATGGGCGCTGTAATCATGGAAACAAAACACATACGTGTAGTATCTTGACTTACACTAAGAATACATGTATCAATTAATACAACATATAATAATAGGATATAGTAATAAGATATAGCCCATCACTCCTCCTCATATTCCACATCCTCTCCAGTCTAGTCTGAAGGTCTTTTGTCTTACATGGGCGTCACATATCCTGCCTTCCCTCAAATGCTATGTCATGATAGTTGACTTTCTAAGTCTGTTGTCCGTCTTCACTCAGACTTCGAGTTGGCTGACATAGATATTACATGACCACGTGGAGCAGGTTATGTGCTGAAAACTCAAACATTATATATGTGCACGCTGTCCTGAATATTATCTTTCAGTGACAGTAAATACTGTACACCCATCATTCTCCCCCTGGGGTTATAAATCCCCTGTTTAGGTGAACACATTAAGTGAGCACATGGTGGGCACACAAAACGTAGCAGCATCCCTGCACATATTTGGGCATCATTTCCCACAGTCCCAACTCATATTTTGGCTGATCGTGAAAACAATATAATTACATTTCATTATAGCAAATGTCATTGTTCACATCTTATTTTATACACATGAAAACATACAATGAAAAACATGTGACACAAACATACAGGAAATAGGAATAGTTTAGCAGTTCCTTAACTTGAGATACTGAATACTCACAAACTATTTCAAGCAGAATGTGCAGACAAATTAGGAAAAGGTAGTATAGACTAAGCTTAACTCCCTAACCTAAGTATACAAGATTAAAATTAATATTTTCTCTCACCTGGGAACTTCCCATTTATCGCCAAACCAGAGTACGACAGTAAAATATACCTTTACGTCGACCTGTTTGTTTGCCGGCAGGCTGCGATTAATGACGGGAATTCCACAGGCTCGCAGTATAAGTATTAATCTATTGTCCAAATTAAACTCCTCCCTTTCCTTAGTTTTTACCCAACCCTCAAGATGATGGCTTAAGCTCCTCCTCCGAAGTACCTATCAAATCACATTAGCTAACAAGTGGCCTGTCAGTCAATTATGGACTGACATCCCTAGAGCAAACATTCTTAAGTGCCCCAATCTAGTTTACCCCGAATTACACTGACGTGTTAAACTTTAAACTTCTCCTCGCCTCAATGTCTACAGTCCGCTCAATTCCCCTGTTCAAAAGGGCCCCACTCAGGCTGTGTTAGGAGATAACATTATGACACTGGCGTGAGAATCAAACCTACACCCCTAGTCTCATCAAAAGTCTGTTCAAAGCAGTCTGGTCAGGAGATAACATTTATGACATGGGCATGTGAAAGGGAATTCTCTAGCCCCGGTGTAATTGTGTAACATTACCCAAGACTGAGTCGCTTTGTCTGGACTAAGGACTGGAAACAATTTAAATCCGTGCGGTTTAAAGCAATATTAGGATAAAGCGCAGAGTAAATATAATTCTGTCTCTTTAGAACCAGAAGAACTTATTACAAGTACTAACTTCTGGAATCACTGAGATCGTCTCGTGACAGGCCCTCCGTTAAGTTGGTCGCAGCCACTAAGACCAATTTTACGATACTCAGTGATCCCCAAGAATGTTAGTACAACCTGTCATCTCCAGTATTGTTCCAGTATTCCTTGTGGAATCGTGATGTCCTGCATCGATATACAGTCACCAATTGTCCCTCATTCCAGGCTAAGTCCTTAGTCCTAGAATCATGTGTGGGTATTCTGAGCAGCCGCTCAGTAATATCCATTTATCTGGAGGTTTCTTCTCCCGCAGGATAAGAAATAATCTCCGTTTCAACAATGGGATTCCTCGACATCGTTGACTGACAGTCCCTGTCAATTTCCTCGCTTCGCCACGCCCTATGAGCATAGGGAGGGCCTGAAGTGCTCTCCGAAAAGGATGAGTTGTAGTCAGGTAGGATTTTCTTTTCCTACATCTACAGATCCTGAAAAAAACTGTCACTAATCTCCTCTCAAATTGAGGGATATAGTCACTCATCATGACAGCATGCCGTGAGTGCAACTGACCACTGCCGATTTCTTGAAGGAGTGTCCACTGGTTTCCTCCTCGGTGCATCCTTTCCCTTTTTACAAATTGTCCGGGTGGAATTCTCTTTCATTAAGATCAGTCCAGAATCAGAGCACGAAATCAAGTCAGGGGGTACAGTCAAATCATTAGGAAACTCAGGGTTTCCTGCAGACAGTAAAGTGGCATTTCTTCGCAATGAAGTTTCCACTATCAGCTGAGATACCCCTGTCACTTCCTTCGAAGCGAAGAGTAATACAAGACCAGAATGTTGGGGTTCCCTACTACTAATGGCTTGTTCCGCTTCAGGGTCCTTCATCAGAAGTATCCCTGTCGCCCCAGCTGTACAGGATAGAGACAATTTGTCTCCCTGCACACAAGAAGTACCTTCTTCTTCATCAATGGCAAACATTTCTGTCTGTCCAGTATCAGAGTGCACAGGACTTGCAGCAATGTCCTGTTTACTCACTGTCTCTAAGGTCGTCAAGAACTTAAGAGAACTATCCTCCTTATCTGTTATCGCCGCCCTGGTCTGGCTTTCACATACCAAGTCTAGTGGAGGCAAATAAGGGGATTTGTCGCTACCGTCGCAGTCAACTACTTTGGGCGAAAAGTCAGAACTAACTATTTCTATTTTGTATGCAATCGCATCAAGGGAAATAGGGGAAACAGGTTTAGTGTTATTCCCTACATTAGTCTGCTTTACTTCTTCTTCTTGTTTGGAAGGACCAAAGGGATTATGGGAGTTGGGAAAGGCTTTGCCCTCGTCCTCATTAATGGCTGATGTGCCAGTCGAACCACTGTGTCGACGGTTAGTACAGTTATCACGCTTGTGATTACTGCGGGGTGTGCTCTCATATATCTCATCTGAGATAATGGGAGTAAGGGGTTCCAGCAATGTAGATCCGGTCCCTTTTGAAGATTTCTGTTTCTTACTCCATCTTTTCCTTTTAGGCTTAAGAATGGAAGTAAATGGGGCCAGCAATGTAGATCCGGTCATCCCTACAGAAGAGTTCTTCTTAATGTCAGCTCTGTCCCTATTAGGAATAAGAGGGGTGAGGCAAGGTCTTGGGTGGTCTATTACTTCATCCCTCGATAAAGTACCGTTTGGCAAAATAGTACACACCTCTCCATTGAGAGAGTGAGTCCCAGACCTTTCTACCAGAGTGTCAGTATGGGAGTTGTCAGTTCCCTCAACTACCCTAATAGTGTTCTCACCGTTCCCTGTGTCTAACTGCAGTTCTCTATTCGTCTGCCTAAGTGGTTTATAGTTACGCAGCTTTTCTTGAAAACGCCTCGTTCTTTCAACAGCTGCCTCCTCTTCGAGTCGCAACTGTCTAGCATATTCTTCTTCTTCAAGTTGTCGCATTCTTTCTTCTTCTAGCCTCTCCGCTGCATGACGGGCAAGCATCGAGTCATATTCTTCTTTCTCCAACTTTCGCTTCTTCTCTGCAGCATTACGGGCACTCATGTAATCGAAAGTATCCATATGGCCTTTAACATATGATTCTAACTGCGCTCCCACTCTACCCTCTGCTATCCCGATCTTCCTTACATCTTTTAGGAACTCGGTGCGTAAGTCCATTATATCTTATTAGATCTACCTAAAGATAAATAAAATACTACCCCGAGTCCAGATTAGAAGAATATATCAGAGCAAGGTAAACTGGGCAAGAGAGTAGCCTATGACAGCCGCACAAAGATGTAAATAAATCAAAGTTGCCTACCAGACTGACAGCTTTTAGAATAGTATAGCAGCACAGAGATACACCGGTAAATGATATGATGTGATTTTACATTCAGTCACTAAGCATAAGTATCAATGATATGATGTCAACATATAATGCTCTACAATCTATATCAAATGATGAAACATGCAAGCAAATATAATAATCATCAACATTAAAATTTACTAAATAAACAATAATCAATGGTTATGAAGTGATCAATGATAAGACATGATACTATCCATTTATTGATTTTAGTAAAAAGTTATTTATTACTCTGTAATCTCTCCCCATGTATAAATTACTAATTTTAATTTAGACTATACTGGCAGAAGAGTTAAAGTTAAATTTTAAAAATTTACTTTCATTAGTCTAGGAGTAATTAGCCCCGTCCAAATCTCGGCGAGCTCGCCAGTGTGACGTGACGCGTGGTTTAAATGTTTATGTTGTTGAGTAGGGATCTTCCTTTCAACACATTCTCTCCACTAGATACACCGAACTAAATCTGAGCTATGTTGCTCTCAGACAAAGTCCTGGATATCCAAGAAAACAGCCATATTGGCTCGTTAAGTATATTAACATTAGCTGAACTTGGTACCCACAAGAGAAGGCAAGGAATTTTAGATGTCTATCATACTTAATGAATTATTAGACAGGGCAAGTGATTCCTCCGTCATCTACCTTCTCCCGGTGTTTTATGAATAATTAAAGAATTATTATATTATTTATTGAGCCCCCACCAAATGTACTTCTATCTATCAGTTTAGAAAAAACAGGTAAGATTGAATACACTTGGAATTTAACAAACGATGTAGTATAAAACTTGACATACAGCTTTATTTTCTAACAATCAGTTAATTGACATACCCAGTTTGTTGTGTTTACACAAACAGTGACTAGCTAAAGTTATGATAGTAATGGGTTGTTTCAGCGCGAGAACAGCACCTGGGATTAGAGTGGTGTGATGAAGGTGATAAAGTATGAACAATTTATGAACATAACTCAAGTTTCATAGAACCTCTGACAGCCGTGAGCACTGTCAAGCTCTTCCTCCTCTTCCAGCTTCTTCCCTGCTTGTTTCTCCTTCTCGCCCCCACCTCGTTCTCCCCCTCGTTCCCAGCTGGCCGAGTCTAACACAATGTAGGCTACTTCATGGACTGATCGTCACATGGGCGCTGTAATCATGGAAACAAAACACATACGTGTAGTATCTTGACTTACACTAAGAATACATGTATCAATTAATACAACATATAATAATAGGATATAGTAATAAGATATAGCCCATCACTCCTCCTCATATTCCACATCCTCTCCAGTCTAGTCTGAAGGTCTTTTGTCTTACATGGGCGTCACATATCCTGCCTTCCCTCAAATGCTATGTCATGATAGTTGACTTTCTAAGTCTGTTGTCCGTCTTCACTCAGACTTCGAGTGGCTGACATAGATATTACATGACCACGTGGAGCAGGTTATGTGCTGAAAACTCAAACATTATATATGTGCACGCTGTCCTGAATATTATCTTTCAGTGACAGTAAATACTGTACACCCATCATTCTCCCCCTGGGGTTATAAATCCCCTGTTTAGGTGAACACATTAAGTGAGCACATGGTGGGCACACAAAACGTAGCAGCATCCCTGCACATATTTGGGCATCATTTCCCACAGTCCCAACTCATATTTTGGCTGATCGTGAAAACAATATAATTACATTTCATTATAGCAAATGTCATTGTTCACATCTTATTTTATACACATGAAAACATACAATGAAAAACATGTGACACAAACATACAGGAAATAGGAATAGTTTAGCAGTTCCTTAACTTGAGATACTGAATACTCACAGAACTATTTCAAGCAGAATGTGCAGACAAATTAGGAAAAGGTAGTATAGACTAAGCTTAACTCCCTAACCTAAGTATACAAGATTTAAAATTAATATTTTCTCTCACCTGGGAACTTCCCATTTATCGCCAAACCAGAGTACGACAGTAAAATATACCTTTACGTCGACCTGTTTGTTTGCCGGCAGGCTGCGATTAATGACGGGAATTCCACAGGCTCGCAGTATAAGTATTAATCTATTGTCCAAATTAAACTCCTCCCTTTCCTTAGTTTTTACCCAACCCTCAAGATGATGGCTTAAGCTCCTCCTCCGAAGTACCTATCAAATCACATTAGCTAACAAGTGGCCTGTCAGTCAATTATGGACTGACATCCCTAGAGCAAACATTCTTAAGTGCCCCAATCTAGTTTACCCCGAATTACACTGACGTGTTAAACTTTAAACTTCTCCTCGCCTCAATGTCTACAGTCCGCTCAATTCCCCTGTTCAAAAGGGCCCCACTCAGGCTGTGTTAGGAGATAACATTATGACACTGGCGTGAGAATCAAACCTACACCCCTAGTCTCATCAAAAGTCTGTTCAAAGCAGTCTGGTCAGGAGATAACATTTATGACATGGGCATGTGAAAGGGAATTCTCTAGCCCCGGTGTAATTGTGTAACATTACCCAAGACTGAGTCGCTTTGTCTGGACTAAGGACTGGAAACAATTTAAATCCGTGCGGTTTAAAGCAATATTAGGATAAAGCGCAGAGTAAATATAATTATACTCCGGAATGCATATCATGAAACTCAAGGGGAAAAAACACAAAAGCATGGGTGGTAAATTACATGCACACACTAGCGCATGCACACACACACACACATACATATCCACCCACTCACTTAAACACGCATATATACACACCCCCATACATTCGCACACACACACATAATCTAACTCCCATTTATCCAAATACATACCTACCTACCCACACATTCCACATGCATACATACAGACACACAGACATGCACACATGAGAGAGAGAGAGAGAGAGAGAGAGAGAGAGAGAGAGAGAGAGAGAGAAAGAGAGAGCATCATGTCTGTCTCTTGGTCAACTTTAGTGCTTGCCCAACTTTTAGCCATGGATGTGATATTATGTGCCAATCACGATAACGCCATGCCAACTAGGACTGTTCTACGTCAGCCATTATGACTGTTTGCCAACCCAGACCCTTCTATACCAGCCACGATGACTCGGTACCAAACGTGACGACTCTGCGACAACCTGAACTGCTACATTGCAAACAAGAATACGCAGTAGAACGAAGACTACTGTCCGTCAACCATAATTGCTCCATAATCTGTCAGGAATACTTTCTGTCGACTATACATATAGAACTACTATATGCCAACCAGGACTGCTCTATGTCAACCAGGACTGCTCTGTGTCAACCAGGACTGCTCTATGTCAACCAGGACTGCTCTATGCCAACCAGGACTGCTAAAAGCCAACCAGGACTCTTCTGTGCCAACCAGGATCGCTCTACGCCAATCAGGACATCTGTATGTCGACTTGGACTGCTTTATTCCAACTAGGGCTGCCATATGCCAACCTAGACTGTTATATGCCAGGACTGTTCTGTCTGAACCAGGATTGATATAGGCCAACAAGGACTGATATATCCTGGCAGGGCTGCTTTATGCTAATCAGGACTGCTATATGCCAACCAGGACTGATATGTGCCAACCAGGACTGCTCTTTGCCAACCAGGACAGCTCTATGCCAACCAGGACTACTATATTTTCAACCATGACATATATGCCAACCAGGACTGTTGTATGCCAACCAGGCTGCTCTGTGTCAACCAGGACTGCTCTGTGCCAACAAGGAATTCTACATTTCACCCAGGACTGCTATATGTCACACAGGATTGCTATATGTCAAACAGGTAGCAACCATTGCTACCGTCTGCTACATACACACTAGATATGACGACATGTCATCGAAATGGTTTCTGAACATGTCTATGTTTGGATCGAATCTTTCTTCAGCTCAACATTCTTAACTCTTAGGCAAAGTCAACCCAGTTTCCTGGGATGGACTTGAAGAACAAATGCGACTGGACTACTGAATGGACGTGGTGACGGTTAAACAAGCAGTTCTTTAAGTGGAATCCGGGGCCCAGTTGTTGGGAAAACAAGCATGTTGTGAGAGTCAACTAATTAAGAGCTTCTGTTGAAGTCGGGCTGCATCTGCCTGAGAGGCAAGGAAGCAAGAGTATGCATACCATGCCAAATCTATAGAACCTATATGCACGCAACAGTCTGTCTGTCTGTCTGTCTGTCTGTCTGTCTATCCGTCCGTCCGACTGGCTGTCTGTAAACTTATAGATATTTGCATATCCATCAGCCTATGTGACTGATTGTCGGCCTGTCTGATTGTCGGCCTGTCTAGTTGTCGGCCTGTCTGATTGTCGGCCTGTCTGTTTGTCGGCCTGTCTAGTTGTCGGCCAGTCTAGTATGCGGCCTGTCTGATTGTCGGCCTGTCTTTTTGTCGGCCTGTCTGTCAAATTCTGGAACAGGATTACAGTGCTGAAAGGATCAAACAGCCAGAACCTTCTGCAGGAGTTTACAGCCTGTGAACGCGAAGAAGAAGTAGAAGAAGAAGGAGAAGACGAAGAAAAAGAAGAAGAAGAAGAAGAAGAAGAAGAAGAAGAAGAAGAAGAAGAAGAAGAAGAAGAAGAAGAAGAAGAAGAAGAAAAATAAGAAGAAGAAAAAGAAGAAGAAGAAAAAGAAGAAGAAGAAGAAGTAGTAGTAGAAGAAGAAAAAGAAGAAGAAAAAGAAGAAGAAGAAGAAGAAGAAGAAGAAGAAGAAGAAGAAGAAGTAGAAGAAGAAGAACAAGAAAAAGAAGAAGAAGAAGAAGAAGAAGAAGAACAAACAGCCAATATCGCCAGCAGAATATGTAAGTGTGAAATATTAAACAGCCAGTCGACTCATTTGTAACTCATTATCTTGAATTTCCTGAAACCAGCGCTTCACTTTAGTGAGCAGACTGTATTGTACAAGACAGATCAGCTATAGAAAAAGGGAAACATTTTTTTTTTCTTTCTGCCAAACAAACAGCTTCAGAACGCAATGCTCTCTAATTGAGGCCTGGTGCTCCCTGGTGACCTAATTTTGTATCTGCTGTATGGAAATGTCAGGCATCGATACCGAAAACATTTTATTAAGTAAACTCACTGAATTTACAGTCACGGTGGTACAGCTGTCAAACTGAAGACGGAGCCGATATAATTAATGTAATTATGAATAGGAACACACAGCTGGGAGAAGTGCGAGAGAATCAATGTATGCTTATACCATACTAGTCTTTAGCGGGATTTTCGCCATGTTTTTTTTTCCTTACCGTTAGGTTTCTCTTCTGGCGCTAGATTTATGTGATTTCGTTGCTGTAGATGTGTGTGTGTGTGTGTGTGTGTGTGTGTGTGTGTGTGTATTTGTGTGAAAGAGAGAGAGAGAGAGAGAGAGAGAGAGAGAGAGAGAGAGAGAGAGAGAGAGAGAGAGAGAGACAGAGAGAGAGAGAGAGTTTAAAGCAGATAAAGTATTTGGAGATGCTTCAGAAAGTTCCAGTTTGTCGGTACTGGCCCCAAGAGGGCTGTTCTGTAAGTTTTAATTTGATCACATATTTAGTGTGATTGTGTCTCTTACTTTCCCGAATTGCTGGTGTCTTTTGCTTGATTTTCAACGGTTCACAGTCAGCAGTAGCAACAACAACAACAACAGCAACAGAAGCAAGATGGGCAGCAACAGAAGTAGCAACTGTAGCAACTGCAGTAGTAACAGCAGCAACAGTTGTAGCAACAACAGGAGCAAAGTGCAGTAGTCACACACACACACACACACACACACACACACACACACACACACACACACACACACAAAGCAGAAGCAGAAGCTACAGCAGCAGTAGCATCGAAAATCATCAGCTGCAAAAAGCAACAGAAGCAACAACAGAGGGAAGCTAGCTACAAAGCAGAAGAACAAACAGGCGGATTAACAATATACGCGAAATGAAAATCGATGCACAATCATTTTCTAGATCTAATCTACAGATACAAGTAGGCATTGTTGGAAAGGTTGTGCGGGAAAGATAGCGTAGATGGGGTGGGGGCGGAAAGGGGAAGGGGGGGGGGCGTTGCAACGGAGGACAGGCGGACAGACGGACAGATAGATGAGTAGGTAAATACTAAGATAGACCGACAGATAAGTAGGTAAATATTTACCTGCTCAGATCGAATCTATCCCTGCTCAGATCGGATCTTTTTTTGCTCAGATCGGATCTTTTTTTGCTCAGATCGGATATTTACCTGCTCAGATCGGATATTTACCTGCTCAGATTGGATATTTACCTGCTCAGATCGGATATTTACTTGCTCAGATTGGATCTTTACCTGCTGTAGTCCACTGTAGCGCTGTTAGCCAGCCACACACACACACACACACACACACACACACACACACACACACATACACCAATCTGTTCTAGCCGCCAAGTTTATCTAACCAACCATCCAAGTGATAAACGAAGCACTAGCGAGAAGCAGTTCCATCTTCACTTTTGGGTCCCCCATGTTTCTGCCTCCCTTCTGTCTTAATTGCGCCGACAGTGACATCGTTACGCGCAGTGTCAAGTGCAAATTAGAACTTTCCGAGTGACAGCTCTAATTGCTGCATGTTTTCCTGTTATTGCTGATCTCACACTTGATATAAACTTTTCTTTTATTTATGTATTTTTGTTTTAGATTTTCTCATCAATCCCCTGTCTGTTATTCGTGTTTATGTTTGCAGTTTGAGGCAATGTCTCTTGTATTGTGCGCTACCGTCCCTCTTTAGGCGGAGGCGCTAAGATGGTACACGGTGGCGGTAAAGGCTTCGATATTAGGTGGTATGTTGAAACTTCTTAGTGGCGGTAGAAGCCTCAGGTGCAGTTACGAGAGGTTGAAGTCGAGAGGTTGGACTTTATTGCACCGTATTTTTCCCCATATAGCTCAGTCTCTCCTCGCAGAACGCCTAATCACCTGTCGAGAGTTTCACACAAAGCATGAACTCCGTAGCTCTAGCGACTGTTTTTAGAGATCTCCTTGAAATCGTGAACTAAATGAACGCGGCGACGGTTGAACAAGCAGTTCTTCAAGTGGAATCCGGGGCCCAGTTGTTGGGAAAACAAGAATAGACCCACTGCCTCCCTACAAGCATGTTGTGAGAGTCAACTAATTAAGAGCTTCTTTTGAAGTCGGGCTTCATCTGCCTGAGAGGCAAGGAAGCAAGAGTCTGCATGCCATGCCAAATCTATAGAACGGACATGCACGCAACAGTGTGTCTGTCTGTCTATCCGTCCGTCCGACTGGCTATCTGTAAACTTATAGCTATTTGCATATCCATCAGCCTATGTTTCTGATTGTCGGCCTGTCTGATTGTCGGCCTGTCTAATTGTCGGCCTGTCTGATTGTCCGCCTGTCTGTTTGTCGGCCTGTCTAGTTGTCGGCCAGTCTAGTATGCGGCCTGTCTGATTGTCGGCCTGTCTGTTTGTCGGCCTGTCTGGCTTCTAAACTTCCCCCAACCACCCGCTTGTAAAGTAATATATTAAACAAAAAAATTAGTAACAACAGTGGAAGCGACCAGACGACGACAGCAGTCGCAGAGCTCGGTCAACAAATGAACACGAATCATGCGACTATCTGCCAACAATGGCAGTTGAAATGAAAGTTCACTTGAAATATTGATCCTGCATCAGGAAACCTAAAATATTTCATTCCCTCCGGCCGACATTTTTTCTCTTTCTATTTGAGCTTCTAGTCCCTTTCCAATCATGTATTTGTACTTTCACTTTAGGGAACGGGTCGTTGGAAGACATCAAATGTAGATTCCCAAGACACGGGACAGTTGTAATGACGTCTGGAAATAGAGCGGCGACAATGGAAGGCCATTAAAGAAAAGCGGGAAACAAAGAACATCCGGTGACGGCCGTATGCACAGAGACCAAGCACTCGTAGTTTTAACTGGAAACTTTGATCGACTGGGTCATCAACGCGACGGAATGTGGCTCAGAGGGAAACATACGATAATCATTATTTTATCGTTTGTCTTTGCCTTTTTTATGTTTTAAAACTCAGTTTACACACTGAGTTTATTTGTGAGTAAAACACATATATTTTATAAATCTATTTTTAAAAAAGTAAAGATCCTCTTTTACGCTTTAGGCATATGGGAAGTGCATCCCATATATTTACAGACCAATCAGCACTAGGTGGGTAATTTCGCCGACCGTCTTTACTTCTTCAGGACAGCCATCCTGGTACCCATTTTAGACTGGGTCGACCTGCGACGCCTCAGACCATGATAAAAATCCATGCAGCCAGCAGTGGGTTTCAATCGCGGTACGTTGGAATCACGAGTCGAACTCGCAATGCCTAAGCCACAGACGCCTGAAATCAATGATAATAACCCTAGAGCCGTGTATCGATGAAAGCACGCATTTAAAACTCGCCATTTTTCTTCTTCCGCTTGTTAAACAAGTTCATTGGAAAACTTAGTCCTGCCCATGTCTTGATGTTGTCATTCCAAGTTCTTCCTTGCCCTCCTCTTCTTTGACTACCCCTAAATGATCCTTGAAGTACGGTCTTTGCAACTGAAGGTCTCACCACTTGTCCGAACCAAGCTAGCTTCAAATTTTAGGATGATTGTAAAAGCACTAAATATCAACTGAAACAGGAAACAAACTGATTGGGAAAACGACGATGTTCAGGAGGGACCATGAGACGGTCGTGGGAGAGGTCAAATGCGTTGGATTGGATTCCATCCATGATGTTAAAAGATTACACACGGAGTGGAAGACTAGATTGCGACCCCTTGCCCACGAGAACCCTGTGTTCTTAGCTATACAGTTATATTTGTGGTCCTTTTTGTGTGTGCCAAGTGTATGTAATAATATGTATGTATTTGTGCCCAAGTTCATGTCTTAGTGTCCCTGTCCAAGTGTATTGTCTACCCCAACAATATTTAGGTCCCATTTTGATCCCGTTTTGCCCACTGGTCTTGTCTGATGAGTTTCTTTGGTTCTGGCTATGATAGGTTTCATTGTGTCTTATTTATGTCCTGGTAAAGGTCCTTTGGTCGGCTCTGTGGCTAAGTCGATGCGAACGCTCGATACCAGCTGCGGGCAATGCGCCTTGCGTTGGTTTCGACAGTGGTATGAAAAAAGCCGACCGTCCAGTGGCAATTGTAAACTTCTGGACGTAAATTTGCCTAGAAAAACCACACAACAGCCAGGGGCTGTTGGTGTTGGTTCTGCAACGTCCTGTAAAGGGTACGCAACTTACCTAAAGGTCCTTTGTGTTGATTGTTTCGCTCCCCCTGTTATGTGGTCCGGAGACAGTTCGATCCTGTTAATGCACTACGCAAAACCAAGACTGTCAGCACTACAAAACTCCACCACACCACTCATATTGTTTTACATTGTTCTATGTTTAGATGCCGAAAGTACTGAAATCAGTGTTCGATGTTGGGTAGATCCGAAACTGTCAAAGGCAGATCATGTTTAATCTTTATAATCTTATACGCGAAATTACGTTTTTGTTTTAAAAAGATGCCAAGAACATGAAAAGTTTGGAAATCTCTGCTCAAAATAAACACAACGGAAGCTGACGTCTTTTTTAACGGAGACGGCAAAGTGGAAGTTAGCAAACATTGGACTACATTCGATTAACACACACACACATATACACACTGCCAAGCGCATACCCACACCCCTACACATCAAAGGCGCGAAGTCAACAAGTCAGGGCGCCGCCCAGAATAGACATAAACGGCCACTAATAGCCACAATGCCCATAAATATACCATCTGTAGCGTTAGATAGAGCAGCGGTTCTCAAACGGTTTTGCCGCGCCACCCTTGTCGGGCTTGATTTTTCTCGCGTCACAGCTACCTTTAAAGCGGTTTGAATACTTTATAACAGTGCCCATTTAATGTTTAGTTGTCTTTGATGCGATGAAGAAAACTGGATGAATTTTTCTTTATTGCTGCTGCACCCCTGGCATATGCTCGAGGCACCCAGTTTGAGAACCACTGAGATAAAGGGTCATGGGAGCGTCATACGGCGAGTTATCTACTTGCAACGGTTCCCGTCTAGACCAGTGTTGCCACTTTGGATCTTTTATATCAAAATTTAGATATTTTTCTTTGCATTTAGATACTGTTTTTGACGTTTAGATCCTAAATATTTTTCTAGACTCTTTTCATATGGAGTTAAATATTTTATAGATTTTTTTTTCTGTCATTGTCAATTTAATAATTACTGTGTAAAATATTTACTACAATATTTTTGTTTTGGTCTGGCACGTACATTGTGACAACTGCCATTACTTGAACTTTGAACTCTCACTGGGGTCAACGCACAAATATCTGGCAGCCCCGGTACTGATTAATAAAAACGCGCGTAAATCATACTAACTTTGTTTCAACCGTATCCCCACTGTGCTGACTTTGCGTTTCTTTTTCATGTGTTTAAAAAAAATAATTGCTCACCTTCTTATGTGGCTTTCACTTTGAAAAACCTTTCAACATGCCAAAAGTAAAGTATGAGCAAAAAAATTGGAAAGAGTGGGTGCATGATGACAAAATTAAAAACCGGGGATATGATCAAAGCTTGTTGTAAGTTCTGTAAGTGTGAAATTAAAGCGAAAATACAAAACTCAAAGAGTCATGCAGAGACTAAAAAAGCATAAAACTACAGTTTCATTTAAAGATATTACACCGCTGACATCTGTTTTCAGAACTATACTGATAAATGAATCATCAAAAGTTGAAGTATCAGTCGGAATGTTTTTTAATTTGTCACTGCGCAATTTCAAACTGTGACCATTTGATCGATTTGTAAAAAATCTTGGACTAGTTCAATTTGAAAAGTGTGGTGTAGAAAGTATAGTTTTTGAACTGAAGGACTTTTTAATCAGCAAACAGTTAGGCTTGAAGAATTTGGCTGTAATTGGTACTGATAATGCCTCAGTGATGGTTGGTATAAACAATCGCGTTTATGCCAAGTTGAAGGAAGCTAACCCATCAATACTTATAAAATGTATGCGTCATTCATTGCAGCTAGCATTATCACATGCTTCATCTAAATATTTACCAAGGAATTTGGAATACCTTATTGCTGAAACACTCTACTGGTTTTCCAAATCATTTGTCAGACAACAGCAATTCAATACATTATATACAGCCTTGAATGATGGTTCCACACCACCGAAAATTCTGTCAGATTGCAAAACTAGATGGTTATCAATTTAACCAGCTGTTGAAAGAATTATGAAGCAATGGCTGAAGTTGAAAACACAATTTGAAATAACAAGATAAAGTGAAAAGTGCTACACAGCTGAAATACTATATGGAATGTACAGTGATAAAAAAAATTTGTCATTCATTCTCTTTTTATAACCTATTCTAATGGAAGTGCAAAAAGTTAATAAACTGTCCGAATCTAAACTTGTTGATAAAGTTAAATTCCTTGATGATCTCACCTTGCTTTTTCACTCGGTAAAAGACTGGTGTTGCCAACGTCTAAAGCTGATTTGCTCACTTGCACTATAGAGAGCTATTTGGCTCCTAAGCCACACCTTGGATATTAAATAGAATCAAAAATTGATGATTTAAAAACAAAAGGACTGTTAACAGAGAATGAAGAGAACAACTTAAGAGAACACTGTCAAGATTTCCTTATCTCATTATTGAAGCAATTGAAGCAGAGACTTCCTGAAAATCTAGATGTTTTGAAAAATATTTCACTTTTTTCTGTGAGCAACATACTTCAGCCAATAAAGGACATACCTAAATATTGTAAAGTTATGAAAATTTTAGGGGCTACTGATAATAGTGTCGCGGAAGCAGAATATCAGTTAACCAGAATAAAGTTAGCTGAATGGACAAACAAAACAGAAACTAAAGCGTTTTGGAGTGAAGTGAGACAATTTAAAGATGCCTCAACAAGTCCATTCTGTAAGCTCTTTGTTTGTTTGTTTTAGTATCCAGAAGCCATGAGTTGTTAACCCTTAGGCTCGGTATTATGGATATCGCAAACTTTCGGCCTTGATTCCATTGTAAATACCGTAAATCTGGGAGAAAATGTGGCTTTCCTGCCTACCCCCAGGATTGAACCCGGACCACAAGGAGTACGTCACCCGGTCTCCGCGAAATCCGGTTTAGCCAATTCCGCTAGAGAGCCGGGCAGTAAGCTCTTTAAAGTGCCATGTCTACCATGATACTACCCCACTCAAATGCTGACGTAGAAAGAGTTTTCAGTGCTAGGAATTATAACCTAAAAAACAGGATGAAATTTGACCTCTTAAATGCTATCGTGCCATTAAAATTCGGCCTGATGAGACTAGGGAAATAAGCCTACTGTTCCACTTATAAAGAAATTTGAACAGCTAAAGCATACCAGGGTCATTTTGGATCTGAAGCTTCAACTTCATTATCCAAGCTAAGTTTATCCTGTGGACCTCGTGAGGCAGACATCAGTGAAGGTGAGGACATGATTATATGTAGGGTAAGTCATATAACAAAAGCTATGTAATTTTTGATTTTTTCAATTTGGATGTTTTGTCTAGATCTTTTCCACGCAGATTTAGATCTTTTTAGATATTTTTTGACACCGTTTTGGATATTTTTTGTCAAAGAAAAGTGGCAACACTGGTCTAGACACAGTGTATCCATAGCTGGCTCATTAACGACCACGAAACTGTCAACAGATTGCACCAAAGCAGAGCGCGACTAACAGATTTGATTGTTGTTCATCTGTCAGTGGTTTAGAACTCTGGTCGTAGGCAGCGGGGAGAGGAGGGATGCTCAAATAATTTCTTGAGACCCCCCCCCCCCCCCCACCGCTTGTCAGTTTTATTTTGGGTTCTGAGAAGCTCCTTTGGCCATATATACTAATTTGCCTTCACAGAAGTTGTTTGTACATTACTTATAATTTGAAGTTAAGCTAGTTGCTCATCGTTTACAGGACGTTGCAGAACCAATCCCAGCATTTTTTTTTAGCTGTTGTGGTTTTTCTACGCACATTTTACGTTCAGTAGTTTGTATTTTAATTGAACGGGCAGCTCTTGAAACCAACACAAGACAAATCGTCCAGCGCTTTGATCAAACCCGGCCCCCCGGCAATACGAAGTTAGTTCACAACACCTAAGCCAACTATTTCAAGTACAGTTTTCTATATGTAATTCCCATTCAGTGTTATAATAATAATAATAACAATAATAATAATGATAATAATAATATTCTGAAAGGCGAACAACTACCTACAATGATATATTTGCAATAACATTAAATGCACAAATGTATTTAGAAATAGTTTCTATACATGACTAAAAGCCTCTACAAAACTATTGGCGGTTGTGGAAAAAAAAGGTGGAGGGAGGGGGGGGGGGGAATTGAGAAGCGCCACAAAATAAGTAAGTGGGTGATGTGCTCAGGAAAAGCATAGTATATTCCTTAGTGTCGGCCCGCATGATTGTATGTGTGTTGTGTGCGTGTGTGTGTCTACGCGTGTGCACAGGCGCTCTTTACATATCTCTGTCATTCTGTCATGCATTTGTAGGTCACAGAGGACCCACAGCGTAAACCTCCATTCTTGATTTTTTTTTTTAAGGGTGAAAGAAGAAGAAGAAGAAGAAGAAGAAGAAGAAGAAGAAGAAGAAGAAGAAGAAGAAGAAGAAGAAGAAGAAGAAGAAGAAGAAGAAGAAGAAGAAGATTAAGAAGAAGAAGAAGAAGAAATAGAAGAAGAAGAAGAAAAAGAAGAAGAAGAAGAAGAAGAAGAAGAAGAAGAAGAAGAAGAAGAAGAAGAAGAAGAAGAAGAAGAAGAAGAAGAAGAAGAAGAAGAAGAAGAAGAAGAAGAAGAAGAAGAAGAAATAAGAAGAAGAAAAAGGAAGAAGAAGAGGAGCAGGAAAAGATGGAAAAAGAGAAAGAAGAAAAAGAAGAAGAAAAAAGACGAAGAAGAAGAGGAGGAGGAGAAAGAAGAAGAAGAAGAAAGAAGAAGAAGAAGAAGAAGAAGAAGAAGAAGAAGAAGAAGAAGAAGAAGAAGAAGAAGAAGAAGAAGAAGAAGAAGAAGAAGAAGAAGAAGAAGAAGAAGAAGAATGAAGAAGAAGAAGAGGATGAAAATGTGAAAGTTGAGGAAGAAGAAAAAAGAAAAAGAAGAAGAAGGAAGAAGAAGAAAAGGGGGAAAATGTGAAAGAAGAGGGAGAAGAAAAAAGAAAAAGAAGAAGAAGAAAAAGAAGAAGAAAAAAAGACGAAGAAGAAGAGGAGAAGGAGGAGGAGAAAAGTATTAGCCATATTAAAGATATCATTTGCTGATGTAAACTATACTAAAATTACAAGGTATAGAAATATTTTATATGTTGTTTTTACCCACGATCTCCCAGCTATCATGGCTTTTACACGTTTATCTGAGAATGTTAGATGTCGTATCCACTACCCGGGGATGAAGCGAAATTCACGATCTTACTCAATCTTACTGAGTAAAGTTCACACTGTGGATCATACTAGGTCAAACACATACTTTCTTCCCCCCCCCCCCCCCAGTGCTGCTGTTAGTGGTGTAACTAATAATGTTACTATTGCTGTTACTACTGCTGTTGTTACTGGTGTTACAAATTATGTTCACATTGCTGTTACGGCTGCTGTTGTTACTGGTGTTACTAATTACGTTCATATTGCTGTTAGGGCTGCTGCTATTACTGGTGTTACTAATAACGTTACTATTGTCGTTTCTACTCCTCTGTTACTGGTGTAACTAACAATGTTACTATTGGTGTTACTACTGCTGTTGTTACCAGTGTTACTAAATACGTTCATATTGCTGTTACGGCTGCTGCTATTACTGGTGTTACTAATAACGTTACTATTGCCGTTTCTACTTACTGCTGTTACTGGTGTTGCAATAACGTTACTATTGCCGTTTCTACTGCTGTTGTTACTGGTGTTACTAATAACGTTACTATTGTGGTTTCTACTGCTGCTGTTACTGGTGTTACGAATAACGTTACTATTGTCGTTTCTACTGCTGCTGTTCCTGGTGTAACTAACAATGTTACTATTGGTGTTACTACTGCTGTTGTTACTAGTGTTACTAATTACGTTCATATTGCTGTTACGGCTGCTGTTGTTACTTGTGTTACTAATAACGTTACTATTGCCGTTTCTACTGCTGCTGTTACTGGTGTTACTAATAACGTTACTGCTGCTGTTACTGGTGTTTTTAATAACGTAACTATTGGTGTTGCTGCTGCTGTTGTTACCGGTGTTGCTACCGGTGTTGCTTATAACGTTCATATTGCTTTTACTACTGCTGTTGTTACTGGTGTTACGAATAACGTTACTATTGCTGTTTCTACTACTGCTGTAACTGGTGTTACTAATAACATTGCTGTTGCTGCTACTACAGCTGCTGCTGCTACTGCTGCTGCTACTACTACTATCAATACTATAGCGCATCTGTTCCTGCAACAACAACTACTAATACTTTTACTACTTCTACCACTACCACTACAATTTCGACCACTACTAACACCACCACTAACACAACAACTACCATTACGACAACTTGGAGCAAGTAAAAGTGAAGTAAAGATCCCTTTAAGCGCCTTTAGTCGTATCGGGTATATGGGAAGAGTGGCCCTATTTTTACAGACCATCGGCACTAGGTGGGTAATGTTGTCAGCTTTACCCCAGCCGTCTTTACTTCCACAGGATAGCCATCCTGGTACCCATTTTAGGCTGGAGCAAGTAATAGTGCGCCAACCTCTTCCTTCCACTGCTCACAGACAATACAAAAGTACAGACGCTATCAAATAACCGAACTCAATCAAATCTAGCGGGGCGCTTATCCGTGATCGTCATATTTCTCCAAAGACCGAGTACTTCATTTGCTGACCAGACCGCAGGCCCATTCCCCAGATTCCTTAGCAAGTCTCCAGAACAGAAACGGAACTTGGCGAGAGAATGAAGGATAATGTAAGTAACGGACCATTTTCATGCCATCGGCCAATTGGTCATTTAAGACTGGGAAAAAATTATAGTCTGTTCCAAAAATCGTGACTAAGTCGTGCCAGCTTTAACAATCTGTAACTCAGTATCTATTGTGTGGGGGATAACTGACATCTGGAGACAGAAGTCGACTGTGGACCGGGTTGATCCCCCCTAACTCAGTATAATACCTCTGATTTCGCAAACCAATAAAGAAATATGCCCCCAGGGTCCATCGAAAGAGTGGGAGAATGATGGACCCAATCAATTAGATATTAACGGTGACGACCTTGCTAGCCCCCGGACTGAGATTTTTGCCCAACGGCTGGGCAAAGAGCTTCACCGGGTTGCGTGGTCTGGGAACTCATGCCGGAAGGATTAAATGCGAGGGGGCACCACGCAGTAGAAGCCGTCGCAAAACTACTACTCCCGTGGTAGGTAATGAGTCGTCAGGGAACGACGGGCAGGGTATACCCCACTCGCCCTAAGAGGCCCATGACGTTGACTGCGGAGGTGTGTCTTTGATGATTCCTTCAGAAGTGCGTTCAAAGATCAGGTTTCCACCTGCGAGCAACAAGGTGTCGTTGTGTAAGCTGGAAAGTACACTATGTGAGAAATTAATTCATGATTTAAAGAAGAAGTCGTTAGGTGATAAGCTTATAGGATTTATTTGGTAATATAATTTACGAGCACTGTTCCCGCTAGTTCGGGACAGTTTAAAAGGCGCCACCGGGCGTCAAGCAGAATGTAAGCAGGAGACAGAGGGGCATTCTGAAGTGCCGGGCAGACAAGTATGCACTCAGAAAACGGTTCAAGGCCGCTACAGGCAGCGAACGGGAGGGGCTGTATGAGGTCTAGTTGCACCTGAGAAACAGACACTGTTCCCTCTGTCGCGCTGAGCGTTTCTGTAAAAACAGAAGGAGAACCAAAACGGAGCGAGAGAAATTCTGTAGGGACCCGTTCCAGTTTGCGCATGTACCTCGGAGTCACATTTGATGACAGGTTGACATGGAGAAAACATATCAACAAGGCAGTAACCAAAGCCAGGAGGAAGACAGCCATACTAAGAAAACCAAGTGGAGCCACATGGGGAGCCAGTGGGAAAATACTCAATAAAGTATACAAGCAGAGCATACAACCACACTTGGAATATGGGTTAACTGCATGGTGTTCAGCATCTAGTACCACATTTAAGGAGTTGGACAAAGTGCAAAATCAAGCACTCAGAGTCATCACAGGAGGGATGAAATCAACCCCCATAATAGAAATGGAGAAAGCTTGGAAAACACCGGCACTGAGAGAACTCAGAGATGCAAAGTTGCAAATACAAGCTGAAAAGTTCTTCAGTATGCCAGATCACCCCATGAAAAATAGATTTCAGATCCTAGCCTTGGGACGGTTAAAAAGAAGCAGCTTTATACATCAAGCAAAAAGAATATGTAGACAAACTCCTGACGTTCCAGAAATTGGTTGTCCACTTAACAGTATTCCGGAACAAACCCCATGGAGAGAGAAATGCAAACTAACAGTATCCAGACAAATGTGAAAGGGATATTTGACAAGAAAGAACAAGATAGTGTACAGCGCAGAATGGCCACCCCCAGTTATATTGATGAAGAATACCCACAAGAACAATGGGTCAGAGTCTCTACAGATGGGTCCGCAGAAAGTGCAGTTGAAGTAGTGGTGCTGGAGTGTACATAGAATTCCCAGATGGTACTAACCGGAAAGTACTGCCATAACTATGATGCAGAAACTCAGGCTATCAAGATAGCAACAGATAAATGCTTAATACCAATCTTGGCTCACAGTATGTGGTAATGCTGACAGATGCAAAATCAGTACTTGAAGCACTCCAGTCTAGGAAACTACCAGAATTGCAAACACTGCTGACACAACTTAGCCTTGAGCGAAAAATTGTAATGCAGTGGATACCATCATATTGTGGAGTGCCTGGAAATAAGAAAGCTGATCAACTGGCAGGCGAAGGTGAGACAAAAGTGCAGCCGGATGTACCAGTCACATACCACCAAAAGAAAAGAATTATTAAATCAATCAGGAAACCACCAGCCCCAGCACAAGACGACTATTTTATTATGGACAGATCAGGACAAGTCATTATTCTCCGCCTCCGAACAGGGCACAGCCGATTACGTAACCACATGTACACAAAATTCATCCATGTGCACCTGTAGAAAGGTGCCCCTGACAGCAGAGCATGTACTCCAGGACTGCACCGAATTTGACACATTAAGGCAAACCTTTTGGCCAAAAAGAACAACAGTGGAACGTAAACTCAATGGACTACTGAATGAATTAACAGCAACAGTGAAATTTATACAAGGGACAAAATTGCTGATATAGACGACTTATTTCAGGCGAACGAAAGAAGAAGAAGAACACGTACTGTCCGCGTGCAGAAAAGCCCTAAGTCAAGGCAGGTATACTTGGCATTATAACAAGGTGCTGAAAGAGTTAGCAGCCGTTGTGGACCAAGCTAGAATGAGGGCCAATGCGAGGGCCAGTCCTACCGTCGTCCCCATACGCTTCCTCAAGGCTGGGCAGATTCACCAAGGGAAATTCAACAGAGTCGCATACGCTCCATCTGTGCTAGACTGTGCGGGGGACTGGTTACTGGGGGTTGACCTGCTAGGCCATGAAAAGTACCCTGAGTTAATCCGGAAGACCGGCCTGTGACCTGACATAGTTCTCCACTCTGCGGAGAAACGTCAGCTCATCCTGATTGAGCTGACCGTGCCCTATGAGTAGCGAATGGACGAAAGCCATATGTATAAGCTCGAGAAATACAGTGACTTAGCAGCTGGTCTGAGGAGGGACGAAGCGTACACAGTACGTATCTTCGCCGTCAAGGTGGGCGCAAGAGGTCTCGTTTCCACTTCACTTTACAATGTGATTAAACAACTAGGCTTACGAGGTAATGAACGCAAAAGGACACTTAAGCAACTGGGCAAGGTTGCTGAAAGGGCCTTGAGCTGGCGCTGGACACTACGGAACGTCGTGGGAGACGGGCCTTGGTGAGCTGGTGCAGGTGTCTAGTGGAAAAGAATGTCTTATCCCTTAAAGTCCATCGTGTCCGATTTGTCTGCCAGTGTCCCTCTGCCACCTGTCAACAAAGTCCAACATGTGTCCGGTTAACCAATCGTAAGCTTGCCACTCGGTCGTCCAGGTATGCAGACTACTTTTATTATGCTACCGCAACGACTTCTTATCTCACAGTACCTTTCCAAATCACCAATTCGTCTTGTCCCTGTCTGAATAACATCCGGTAATACGTGCAGCAGGAGAAACCAACCTTGAGCTTCATGAACTCAGGTGGGCCCACTCTCTGAAAATGTATAGGAGCTCGTGGGCCGAAACATTTGTCGACGAGAGGTTACTTCTACTGATGATTGGTAGACTCCTGCTGTACATGCTCCCCTGTTGAGTTTCTTCTTATAGCACGAGATAAGGGTCGACTTAGTAGGAGCGTCTTTTGAAGTCAGAGTGCATCTGTCCAAGTGGCAATGAACAGGCAACTGCTCACAAATAAGCCGGTGAAACGGATTTACACGCACAAGTCGGGCACTGGCACAAAGCTGAACTCTAAATGGACGACCAGCCGGGACTTTCTGCTAGAGCTTACAACCTGTGAATAAAGAAGAAGAATCATGTACTTGTAAGAATTGAAAAAAAAAACACACACACACACACACACACACACGCACGCACGCACACACGCACGCACGCACTCACGCACGCACGCACGCACGCACGCACGCACCCACCCACACACACACGCACACGCGCACGCGTAAACGAACATTTAGTTTTCATTTAGTATTATTTGCGGGACACGAAAAAAAAAAACCCAACAACACCGATTCAATGCAAACAGTCAGCATACTTACAGTTAACTGAATAAAGGTCACTTTTTAAAGCATCAGATTGCATACGTAGACAACAACACCATGTATTTTCACTCATTCATTGGCACCTAGAATCGGTAGAGAAAGAAGATTATTCATCATCATCATCATAAACCACTTCTGCCGTTAAGCGACCTAGGGAGGAATAATTTGCGATCCAGTGCACGTTGGCTGCCACTGGCTATTGTCATGCCGTGAATGCGTAAAGTGTCTTTAATGTTCTCGATCCATGTTTTCTGCGGCCGTCCTCTTGCTCTTGTAGCTGATCTTTTGAGATGTAGTGCTTGTGTTAGTATTTGATCTTGCTGCATTCTAACGAGATGGACAAACCACTTGATCTGCTGTTTCTCGAAGAATCTAGTACAAGGTGACGTTCCCATAATTTGCCTGATAGTAGATTATTATTGTCTAGAAAGAAAAAGGCACCTGGGTGTAACCAGAGGCCCAAAAACAACATGGAGACGAACGATGGAAAGTGACCTGAGTGTGGCATCTTTGACATGGAAAACTGCACTGAAGATTGCACAGGACAGGAAAGCATGGAAAGTGCTCTCTGAAGCCTCATGTGCCACTAGGCATAACGAGAACTGATGATGATGATGATGAGCGGTCTCGAGGTATGGCGTCCGCCTTGTCTCAATGCTGGAGTTTATGTCTTTTCCCTTTCCACCTCTATACCTCTGGACGGGAGCAAGGGACCATTCTTACTGTCGTAAACGCCTCTGTGATGTCTATCTGGCATAGCATTGGTGATGTCGCTCCTGACGAGGGCCGGGCTAGTCAAAGAAACCAGATAATCCCTTTGCTTATTGCCTTGTCCACAATCGCTAGTTATCTATACTATTACATTTAAAAACTGCAATATGATTACAATATGTGGGATTTGACATTCAAGTTAGCGAATGAATTAATGTTGAATAAATGAAAACTGAATAAATGAAATAATGAATGATTGAGGGAACATCACTGAAGTGAGAACATTTTCATACTTGCTCTGTCCTCCTCTTCAGTAGCTACCGAGGACTCACATACTATCAGTACTAGTTGCAACCTGATTTAAAGTAAGCCTGTTCTTCAATGATGAAATTCAAAAGGTTTTGAGATTTTAAACAAGGGATCAACATCATGGCACACAGGTAGTTACCCATAAGTGTTCCGTTATTTTACTAACTCAAGTATGAGTACAAACAAGCTCAGCACAATGCACAAGCTCTGTAGCACCGGCGAGGATCCATAAATATTTTGGGTAGATTTTAAAATCCAAATTTTGCCCGGGAAGCGGCTTTAAGCTACTCTTTTCGATTTCCAGCTGACAAGGGATTTTTTTACGTGCGCAACAATGCACACGGGCGTCCGATCTCACTACCTAGAGACTAGGCTGAATTACTAAAGTTCAAGTCCACGTGAAAAAATTCCAGCCCTTACCGGGGATTGAAGTCGGAACCTCTAGCACTCGAGGCGGACACCATGCCTTGAGATGCCGCAACCCCTAATCGTATAGTGGTTAGTATTTCGCCTTGTGAATTTGAAGAGCAAACAATCAAGAAATTAGACAGGAATTTAGGACACAACGGAACAGAAAGAAACCCAGAGATCTTTTTCTCAAGCAGAACTGACAAGAGATAATCAGAAAACACAGTCTGCCAAATGTGGCTATGTAATCAGCAAATTTGTGCCTCATATTTCTGGTCTTGCCACAATCCTTTGATTCTGTCTTCGGCAAACTAATGACGTCACATTCTGAATACTCTACATTCAACACAGACTAATTTCTCATTTTCCACAACATTAATGGCTGGTGGATACTGACAGAATTATGTCTAGACTGAGACATATGTTTCTGTTCTGTGACAGATTACGGTCTAATACGTCTTTCCAATGTCGTCTCTTTATTTATTTGAAAAGTTTATGTCTGCGACATTTTATTACAAAATAACGATTCGGCGATCCGTGTAATTTTCTGGAAACTGTGTCAGTTGTTGATGTGACCTTGTCATTTACTGTTGTTGGGATCTTGTAATCTATTGTTGTTTGTTGTTGTTTTTCTCTTTTCATTGCCATCATCATCATCTTCATTCCTTGTGTGGGTTCCAGGGCCCCATTGTGGGCAAAACAAGAATAGACACACTGCCTCCCCCACAAGCATGTCGTAAGAGTCGAGTAACAGGCGGCTTTCTTTGAAGTCGGAGTACATCTGCCTGAGAGGCAAGGATCCAAGAGTCTGCATACAAATAAGCCAGATGTGTGAAAAGGATGTGGACGCAACTCTCAGGAATTTGGAACAAGACTAAGTCCAGAGGTGGACGAACCACCCGAACTTTCCGCCAGAATTTACAACCATGGTTAACGCATGGAAGAAGAAGAAATCGACAACTATGTTTATTCCTCAGGTGTGGATTCTTCTACAGACACATCAGCTGACCCTACGATGTGACAGGCGTGCCCATGACCATACAATGACCATCACTGTCTCTATGAATCTGGTCACTGAGGCTCCGTGTGCCGGACATAAGGCTGGAACTGCCCAATAAGTTCCACACGATAAGCCTTGGAGACGAGCTGAGCTTGATTATCATTCATTCTGGTGCCTGTTTATGCGTTCTCCCCAAGTTACAAACGTCGCCTAAATGCAAATCCTGTCTTAACATGGCGCCATCACTCATTTGCTAACAATAACATGTTCGTGTGGCTTTCCGTGGTGGTTGTAAATTGTTATTACTTTTCCTGTTTTCTTACGGGCTGGCATGTTTTTTAGGCAGGTTCTTATTTCTTGTCTTTCGGCGTTTGTTCCTTAGCGTTGCGAAAGCGATTCATAATGCCGGGGTGCCGGGTTCGAACCCAGCTGCCGGCGATCTGGCGGCAAACCGTCTCGCGTTGGTGTCGACAGTGGAACAGAGAGCTGACTGTGAAGAAGCAGTGGCAAGCTACTAAACGTCAAATGTGCCTAGCAAAACCACAACAGCCAGGAAGTTGCTGGCGTTGGTTCTGCAACATCCGGTAAAGGATAGATAAGGTTGTTGCGGATCCTTTACAGGACGTTGCAGAACCAACCTCAACAGCCCCTGGCTGCTGTGTGGGTTTTCTAGGCAAATTTACGGCCAGTAATTTGCCATAAAGGATAGATAACTAACTGTTATTTCTTGTCTCGTCTTTTCTCACTTTATCTTTTCTTATCTTTGCCAGATTTTCACTTACTTTAACGTGCTGTATCTAGCATTGTCTTTTCTCATCTTTTTCTTTTCTTATCGTTTCTTTCTTGTCTTTTTAAGGAACAAATGCCTGTAGGAAATACAGTAGCTGGTTAGGACAAACATAGATCAAATGATGTAACTAGAAAGACCTTTTAGAATGCAATCGGCAGATACAACACATTCTTCAGAACTTTCAAAAGGACAAAGCAGCCCCCCCCCCCCCTTTTTTTTCCCCAGCTATGTATAGAGGTAGTCTTGGTATGTTTTTCTCCAAAATGTATCCTTTTGTGGATCTCTGTGATAAAGTGGTCTAGCTGCTTACTTCGCGCTGTGAAAGTCTTGGGTCGTTTCGCTGCAGCGTGGGTTAGTTCAGTAGAGCAATGTTTACAGATATCCTAATAAATCGTCATCGAAGCTACAGTTTGTGCTTTGGGCGACGTTCTTGGCAGGTGGCTGGCCGTTCTATGGAGGGAGATCGTTCCATATGGGATAAAACTCCTAACAATGAAGCCGATCCTTTCAATTTTAACCTTTTATCCGAGTCGAATTGTTTTCAGCCTATTGTATTTATTTCCCCGGGAAGGCTAACCCGGTGCACACAATCCAGATAATTTGTAGGTCGAATGGCGCAAATATCGCAGCTATGCTGTAAACAGGAGCAACGCAATTACGTCACTCAGGCAAACGATAGAGATGAAGTACTTTTTTCTTTGCGGTACAGCAAATTTTAATTAATATTATGTTAATTTTTTATTATGACACTTTTATTGTCGGTACTGTGGAAGTGTCGAAATGGACTAGTGTGTCATGAGTAGACACCAAGCATCAGTACATCAACAGTGTAGGTGATCACAGGATATACTGTCCCGGACACGCAGGAGTACAAGGGAATGAAAGAGTGGATTTTCTGGCTACAAAAGCTATAGCTTTTGGAACACTCGTACTGGACATGAGAGATATTCTGAAGACCATATATAAACAAATACTGATAGAAGGCACGAGATTGGGTGAAATAACATGTGCAAGAATGTTTGAACGAGGAATTAGGACTGGGTCCGGCAAGCAAGGACGTATGAGAGGGGGAGAGAACAACGTGTATATAATCAGTGGGCTTCAGAAACTGTTAGCATCTACACCTTAAGACAATGGCTGCGAGAGACGGAGCACTTATTGGTATGCCTGGTGTGCTATAATGTCGATTCTTAAACCAGTAATCTGTTTATTATGACGCATTTTAACCGGGATATGCCCGCTATACAATTTTTAAGGCGATCTTCTCCCCCCCCCCCCTTTTCTCCCCGCCCCCACCGCCTCCGCACCTCTACCATTATTCTCTATGTACTGTTGCGCCAGGTACTGACTATAATATTGCTGCGGCTGAGACCACTTTTGGAGGTATCCCAGGAATCTAAAGGAATCTCAACCTGATCTAGCAGAACTGACAATATAAAACACTTGCTTGAGCGTCGGGACACCACCACCCAAAGGTGAGAACCACTGAGGTCGACAAATAGATGTTGACACAGAAATTATATTTCCCTGCTTTAATTTCATCCTCAATTTCGAAAGTGTTCAATAAATACACCAGAAGTTTCCGAGAATGAGCAAATATGAAGCAAAATTCATCGAGCAATATTTTGTTGGCGGTGAAATCCATCGAGTGTCCCGGAATTATTGAATACAATTGTGGACTGGAAATGTGAGTTAATGAAGAGCTATCTATGCGAGGTAATGAATAATTCATCAAGGCGTTTAATGCGGCTTTTGTGGTTATCAGCTGATTCTGTGCACCCAGGCGTGGTAGAGCATTGGCTATCACCCTTGCCTACTGGCGCGCTGGTCAGTGGTGGGGGTGGTCAATACGTATGCGTCGTGCTCTGAATGTAGCGGGTTCGTTTCACGACTGCGTCAGTTCAGGAGTACAGTCTTTACTTGGACTGCTGGAGATCGTCGTCAGACCTATGAAGTTCGTGCTTTTTGTCACGCACACGTCAGGCGGCAAGTGTTCGATCGAAGATGGACCAAGCAATATGGGATACAACCCGGTGCAATGAATTCGATCTTCTCGTATCTTCAACTTTTGTTTAAAAAGTCATTGGTGCTTACGGTGACCGTGTCAATCCCCCCATTCAGTATAAATATGGTTTATTAATTCGAGAATAGAACATACACTTAACTTATAGTTGCATCTATAAACCTTGTTAGTTTTCCTCGTTCTATATAACTGGCACCTTTCCGTCCTTCTAGACGATGGTGTTATACTGCGCGATGAGGATGCATGGGACTCAGTTCCTGGCTATGGCGAGAGTGCCTAGCTAGACCCGCCCACGTTAAGTCCAAGTCCAAGTCCTTTTGAGAAAAAAAAAAAGAAAAGCTCGACCACGTTCAGACTGCTGCTAGCTAGCCTAGGCTGCTAACAGTCTCCGCCTATATTTGTGGTCTGGGTTATTTGCGTCACTTTCGTGACTGAATACTGGTGTTTGTGCCATTTCTGGCTTAATGCTTCCATCCGAATCAAACCGCTCGTCCTGTTGTCACTGGTGCATGTCTTCCTTCTTCATTCTTGGTGTTTCCTGTTTGTTCTGTCTCCCTTTGATCTGGCTAGGCGTATCTCGAAGGAGAGCGAGCTTCCAAACACAACGACCTTTCGGCCACCATTTATTGTTTTAAAATTTTGAGTATTTTAATTTTGCCAAAGAGTACTGAAAACAGTTTTTGAATGTGAATAGTTCCGAAATGTGAAAATTTTCCGCGTCTGACCATAATGGTCTTATAGTTGTCTTCCTGTAATATGAACGGGTTAGTCATGTAATGGATATATGTGTGAGAGTTTGTGTGGAGTCTTAGGCGGGTCCAGTCGTCATTTGTTATTATGTGATCGGGTTGTGTTGATAGCTAAGCTCCGGTGTACGTAAATACCATATAACCGGACCGTCCAGCTCACGCTTTGAGATCCAAATGATCGGCGATAAGAATTGTTGTGGCATGTTGGGCAACGAACTCAAGTGCTCTCTGTGGGAATGGGTTGGGGGGTTAAACTCATAGTGCATCCGAAAGAGTTAGGGAAAGGTGGGGGGAAGTGGAGCGGGAGGCCATTCAGTCAATTCTCGTCGTTGCCGTCTTGCTGGATTCTAGCGTGGCTTTTTGCCGGGACTATGTGTATCACGTTACCAACCTTTGCTATCATCCCAGTGATGGGGTGGATTTTAGAGGTTATGCGTTCTAGTCCTGTCATTATCGAGTCACTTGTATTCCCTATTTGCTGTCAGTCATATTTTTGTTATGAGTCCTGTCGGTCATGTGCATGTTGTATGCATGCTGTGGAGTGGGATGATTTTGTTTATGAATCCCCGGAGTATATGGACGCACCCAACTAGGTGTATGCGTACATGCACTCGAGTACTCATACATGCACAACACTACATATTTGTACGTCCTTTCATACTTATCCGTGTATGCATACCTAATTGACATTACGTACACACGCCAACTCTTTCATATGCGTTTACCAATGCCTGTACTTACATTCATAAAAAAACGAGTACATCCACACGTAGTGATATTCACTCTTCCATGTCTTATGTGTTTTGTGTCGTTTTGTCTGTAATTTCGTCTGGTCGTGTCACTTTTAAGTTATGTCCCGTTACTGGTATGTGACCTGTCCGGTACTGACGTATCATGTTTGGTGGATGGTGTGCGTTGATGACGTTCTTGCTGCTTACACCCTTCATTCCATTTGTTCTCATTAATGGACAAACATACAGCAACACAGTTTATGGTTTCTTTGATTGCACTGTCATTCATACACTCACAAATATATAAGTATACACGTTCTCATATATATGCACACATGCACACTCATACACACATATACATGCATACAGTAATACATTTAAACCCATGTACTCATTCATCTGTACCTTTCGCACAACTATATTCCCACTGTTCCGTCCACACATGATTCCGTACCATCCACCTACATACACTGTGTCTTATGTATCCATCCTATACACAAATGCACTCATACTACACGCACTCATCCTTGTGAATGTGTCCATGTTCACATCTATGCACTCATCATACTTACACTATCTCTCTGACTCTAGGATGTCCGGGGTTACAATCTCATCAGTTCCTTCTGTTATGCTGAGTAAATCCCTAATCTGGTCTTTTTAGTTTTGATTTGTTTTAATAAGGTATTGTTTAACCATTTTTTGTATGTCTTTATTGCTATCTACATTTAAACATTTGTTTTCCACGTTAAGAAAAGTCTTCCACAGTTATAGCCTGGGGTTTCAGGACCTTGTTGTCAATATTTGTGCTCAGTGTGTTTCTTCTCAGAAGCTCAGCTCTCATTCTTTCTGCAGTCATTACTTCCTTCATTCTCATTCCTTTCCTAATGTGCCCCTCCACACAACACGGTCCCTGGCATTTTGTTCCAACAAATCCACCTCAGTACCTGTATCATTCATGTCCAGCCTGCACATATCTTTATAGATCTCTTTATGGGCATTTTCATTGTAGTGTTTTCCTTCAAAGCATTTACAAAACATATTGTTTCGGTTATATCTTGGCAATGGCGAGAGTGATTCCGGTTCTAAAACCATTGTGGAACGAGTAATCAACCCTTTTACCCCGGTGACCGCCATGACCATAGACACGTCATGATGTTGCAAAGTTTATCTAATGTTATCTTTCCAGATTGTTCTTGGTCTACCCTGTTCTCTACATCGCTTTACTCTTTTGATGGATTCTTGTATGGTGTGACGGTGCAATTCATTCTCTCCTAGTGGGCACATCATTTTATTAGCTCTTTGTATACAATTTACAATTGGTTCTGTGCCGACGTTTTCATTCATGACATCAACCCTGATTTTTGTCTTTCTTTCTGATCACTCCTGCACATTAGCATGTGACTAATTTCATTTTGTTGTTAATATGAATGACCATGTCTTGCACTACTAGCATAGGGTAGGAAATCAAGTTTTTGTACATATGTAGCGCAACAGCAGCAGCAACAACAAAATAAAAAAATAAAAAAGAAGAAGAAGAAAAAGAAGAAGAAATAGAGGAAGAAGAAGAAGAAGAAGAAGAAGAAGAAGAAGAAGAAGAAGAAGAAGAAGAAGAAGAAGAAGAAGAAGAAGAAGAAGAAAAGTAGAAGAAGAAGAAGAAGAAGAGGAAGAAGAAGGAGAAAAAGAAGAAGATGAAGAAGAAGAACAAGAAGAAGAAGAAGAAGAAGAAGAAGAAGAAGAAGAAGAAGAAGAAGAAGAAGAAGAAGAAGAAGAAGAAGAAGAAGAAGAAGAAGAAGAAGAAGAAGAAGAAAGAGGAAGTAGAAGAACTAGAAAAGTAGAATAAGAAGAAGAAGAAAAAGAAAAAGTAAAAGATCTAGAAAAGTAGAATAAGAAGAAGAAGAGGAAGAAAAAAGAAGAAGAAGAAGAAGAAGAAGAAGAAGAAGAAGAAGAAGAAGAAGAAAGAAGAAGAAGAAGAAGAAGAAGAAGAAGAAGAAGAAAGAAGAAGAAGAAGAAGAAGAAGAAGAAGAAGAAGAAGAAGAAAAGAAAAAAGAAGAAAGAAGAAAAAGAAGAAGAAGAAGAAAGAAGAAAAGAAGAAGAAGAGAAAGAAAGAAAGAAAGAAAGAAAGAAAGAAAGAAAAGAAAGAAAGAAAAGAAAGGAAGGAAAGAAAGAAAGAAAGAAAGAAAGAAAGAAAGAAAGAAAGAAAGAAAGAAAGAAAGAAAGAAAGAAAGAAAGAAAGAAAGAAAGAAAGAAAGGCCTGTATTATTTAGAATTAAAGCAAGGAATCTCAGACATCCACAAGTCGTGATTTCCTTGTTGTCTACTGTTTCCCTTATGATCGCTTTTCCCCCGCACTCTCTATACGTGCAGATCATCACGTCTGTACGTCTTAACCTCATTAGCTCCCGTTGGCCACTTGTAATTTGGGCTCACATCCGTTTATCTCCGCGTTTTCTTCGTGGAAAAAAGAACTCAAATGCTAATTTTCAGGACGCTGTCTTCATCTCAAGTTTGATGTCAATGTGAGACATGTTGGGACCAGTCTAGACCACTGTAAATATGCAAATACGCTGGAGGGTAGAACCGGCACGCGTCTGTCTATTCCTGGTCGAGAGTGGTCATGTGTCACGTGGATAATTCTTCCAACCCTGACATTTGGCATCGTAACTAGCGCTGTTTTATATCTATAGATCATTGTATCTGCCTACTATCCATTTTGATAACCCTTTCTAGCTCTCTTTCCTTCTCTCTCTCTCTTTCTTCTTCCCCCCCCCCCCCTCATTGCTGTCTTACTAGTTCCTCTCGTCTCCCTCTTTATTTACCTCTTCTTCGCCTCTCTCGCAGACTGTGTTTCTCTTGACCCGTATGTCGGTTAATCAGTTATACAGTTTATTACGTTAGTCTTTTGAGAGTCGCCGTGGCGTTAACGGCTGGACGCCCGCCTGAGGAATGGAAAGTCGTGGGTTCGCGTCCTGACGGTGCTAGAGTTTTTTAAATGACCTTGATCCCCATGTCGACCCAGCCTTGAATGTGGGTCAGATGCAGTCATGGGAAGTAAAAGCTGCCGGCGTGACACTGACCACATCACCAACCAAGTGCCCATTGGTCTATAAAAATATAGATCCAGCTGTATATCCCTCTTTATTCCTAATACCACTAAAGGCGTGGTAAAGGAACCTTTACTTTTACTCGTTTTACTTTTTACTTCAGACTTTTTCCCATTCATTCGCCCGCTTCTCTGTCCGTCCACTGGTCAGCAGTTTGCTAGTTTGGTCGGCCTTCTGTCCGTTGACACCTCTATATGTCCACACCTAACCACGCAACGAACAGTCACATCAGTTGTTTAACCGTCCACTGACCGTTGCTTCTTGCTTTGTGTCAGGTTCAACCAGCATCCCCGAGGGTGAGCTTTAGGTTATAATTGTGACTAGGCTATGTGGGCCATACAAAAAGAGCTTATCATTGCACGCCACCCTGAAAAGGACCCATGCAGTGTTGATGCGAACAAAGGAGACTGACCCAAATACTGTCCTGACCGGCGACGAAATGATCTACCAGGGAACCACTGGATGACCCGGTCGCCGATGTGTCCATTGGCCGTCCGATTGCACGCTCTTGTAAGTCATGTTTGCCTTGTCCATTGATTTGTATAGTTTTTTCTGTATTAAAAACGGTGCTTTTCCCATGCTACTGCTCTATTCCTCCCACTTATAACGATAGGAGCGTTGTCTGGAAAGTCTTGTGTTGTATGGTTTGCTTTTCTGAGGAAAGCCAGTCCTTAAGAAAGAGAATAGGGGCGTTTGAGCTGAAATGCTATAGAAACATCATCCTGTCTCGGAAGCTGAAATATTTTGGTCATATCAAGCGCCATGACGGAGTGGAACAAATAATAGTAGAAGGCATGGTACCAGGAAAATGGGGCAGAGCCCGACCAACACGAATATGGGCACATGATATAAATGACTCCTTGAGTATGAAAGTACATGAGCCGGGAGAATTGGCGAGAGACCGAGTCTCTTTCAGGCAGACTGTGATTAGAGCGACGTTCTGCACAGGATGATGAGTAAAGCCTGGTCTGGATTATGAACTGGGGTCCTAGAAAATACACAGAAAAGCCGCAAATATTTTCAAAGCAGCAGAAATGTAATTACCTCTGAAATAACAACGGAGAGATAGGCAGAAATGTGACTGACCTTGAAAAAACAATCTATATATATAAAAATCAATGTTTGTGTGTTTGTTTCACCCCTATAGACTCGGAAACTACTGAACCGATTTAGCTGAAATTTTCAGGATATGTTTGTTGTGATACCGGATTTTGAACTGTCGTGGTTTGAAATTCAACCTGTCACTGTTAGAGATAGGTGACCACAATATATGCCAAAATATACGCAACTAATATTTATAACTTTAGTGATTTCTAATTATAGCCACGTTAGTAATTGCGCATGCGCCGTATTTACCATTCGCCGGCGAGTTACGTGCAGCCAACACCTTCTCTAATACTAATACATAGAGTAGGTCGTGTTACAGCAAACAAGACTATCTCTATATTTGCCACAATAACCATATTAAACACGATTTCTATTTTCTGTTTTTTTTTCAAACAACCTTCGATGGGGGGGGGGGGGGGGGGGGGGCAATCAAGAAGGACTATCTCGACGTCGGCGCAGACAGTGACTGCGACAATAACCGTGTTAGACATGTGCGATTTCTATTTCATTAATATATCTGGAGTATCTGTCTACGAGAAAACAATTGCCTGCGGTTTTGAATTGTGTTTTAATCGCGACACAGTAGTATGGACTCACATGTCTAATAGTTGAGTTCTCTTTTCGTTGTTCCGATTAAATGGTTGCTTGGTCGAATGGTTAGAACAGTGGGTTCATGTGCGGTAGACCTGGGTTCGAATCCGCAGTCGTTAAATTTTTTTTTTGCCCAGGACTAAAATAATATCCTCATCTGCTCTGCCGTGGTGACAGCACTAGCCATGTTGCCTTAATATTAAAAAAAAATAAAAAACAAGTAAATGGGTAAACCATTTGATAATTAAATTTGACCATTTCGCATACTTATGATTGCATTGTTAAACTTTCCGATTGCATGGTTACGCTGAAATTTTATAGATTTTCATTTAGATTTAGTTATTTCATCTGTGTTGGAATTTTAAGCTGTGCTGTTTACAATGGCGTTCATTTCCTAATTATGGTGTTTTTTTTCTGTGTTCGTTTGCTTTTCAAGTGTTTTTTTTTTTCTTTCTCCCAACTACTTCAATGAGGGAAAGAGTTGTCGGTGAATTTGGGGGGAGGGGGGGGGGCAAACTATTAACTGAGAGAGTTTTAAGTCACAGTAACTGCTTTACCCACTTAAAGTAGTAGCAGCAGTAATAGTTGTTACACCAGGGCTGTTACATCATAGTGCTCTCATGTGAAGACCGCCGGTAAGGTTATGGCGTTCTTCTGTCGGCAAGTGAAATTATACATCCTAACCTGACCAGTCTGTGGCGACAGCACTAGCCATGCGGAACCAAATCTTCTGGCTCACGACTCTCTGTCTACTCCGATGGTAACACAGATAGCAGTGACATTATTTTAGTAGTTGTACTGGTACTTGAAGGATGATATGGTAAATATTACCCTAGCCCTATTCACTACCTTTTACAATTCCTGCTCCCTATTTTAGTCCAGATGGACTGGGATGTCAATGTCAGTTACAGCAACAACAAAATATCGCCAGTTAGTGATTTTCAAATCCTTCGAAGAGGGAGAGAGATGTAGTCGGTGGAAGAGGGGAGGGGGTAATGACTTAAATTTAAGAGAAATTAAAGAGCTTTACACTTGATTTTCAAGTTCTCATTGCCTAATTTGTTTATATTTTACTAACGCTACCTCCGCTTTTCTATTTTTTACGACTTACTTTGTTATTCACAAGTACAGTTGTAGCTTTACTTCCGTCCACTATAAAAATACAAACAGCTTTAGCATGTGATAACCAAATAACCATTTTTGTTACTGTGCTAATAACACCATTTAAACGACCACTAATATAAAAACACAATTATAAGGTGCGTGTTCTAAAGTTGGAAAACCAGACTATCGCTATATCCGTGCAGAGAATGATTGCGACATTAACTGTATTAGACACGCGCGATTTCCATTGTCTTTCTTTTCCAAAAACCTTTGATGAGGGAGATAGTAGTAGGTGGATTTAGTTGTGGTGGTGGGCGGGGATCAAAAACTATCTCTATATCTGAGCAGACAATGATTGTATTAGACACGTGCGTTTTCTATTTTCTTTCATTTCCATTTAGCCAAACTATGCCACAGCAACGCGTGGCCGGGTACAGCTAGTTAGAAATAAAAACCACAAATTAATCGGAGAACTGCGGAAGATTTAGTTTGAGAATGGAAGTAGAGGTGATCACTGCAGATCTCCGCTGGCTTCAAAACAAGCTGCACCCACGTGCAGCTGACTCACAAGGCCTGTTAGGAAATAGGGAGGAGAGGTATCCTCCGTGCAGAGTGGCAAGCATGGCTTGAGATGTCCCGAGTAAATAGCGTCCTTTGGCTATATTTTTTTCCAGGTTCTGCCGGTGTGTTGGCAAACGAACAGGTAGATATACTGGCCAGTTCTGCACCACTTGGTGATGAACTGATGTGTGACAAGCTAGATGTTGTGAGGACTCTTTGGGAGCAAGTGAAAAGTGTGGAGGCACAGACAGATCCTTACGGTCTGAGGCTAATAGCGTTGCGAGGAGTTACCAAGGAATCTAGCCAACGCTCAACGCTTGAGGAAAGGCGAGACGTATATACAATCAGACAATTACTGGTGCCATCGGAATGGGAACTGTTCGCTTGCTGCTGAAGATAGGGAAGGAGCGCTTATGGGAGTGTCAAGAGTGCAGTGATATCGATTCTTTATTCAATATTCAACGCTCCACTCAAGTAAGTCAAGGTTCATTTTCCACGCCTTTCTGTGTGTTAGGAGTATATGGTGAGTTGCGTATCCTTTACAGGACGTTGCAGAACCAGCCTCAACAGCCCCTGGCTGTTGTGTGGTTTTTCTAGGCAAATTTACGTCCAGTAGTTTGCCATCGCTTTATGGACGGTCGTTTTCTTGATACCACTGTCGCAACCGACGCAAAGCTGGGATCGAACCCGGCATCCCGGCATTACGAAGCGTTCGCATCGACTTAGCCACAGAGCCGACTAGGAGTATATGGCTAGACCTATATTTTTATAGATCAATCGGCACTTGGTGGGTGATGTGGTCAGCATCACGCCAGCCGCCTTTACTTCCTAGGACTGCACGTGGTACCCACTCAAGGTACTGGGTCGACCTGTCAGTCAAAATCATTTCCAAAAATATCCGGTTGCCAAAGGACGCGAACCCACGACTTTCCGATCCTCAGGCGGGCGTCTAGCCGCCAACGCTACGGCGACTCCACCTCTATTCAAGTGCTATTCAATATTCCGCTTCCGTTTGTATTTTAAAAAGACACTTAGCATTTAAACTGCACATTTTCGCGACGCATAGCCAGCCTCTTCAGTTGCTGTTCTGTCAATATTTTACGCTTGGGGAGATATGTCTACCTGATGATATGTGTTTTTTTTTTTACCCCGCCTGTTTGTTTGGTTGTTGAATCAATCATATCAGACTTTCTTATCTAGAGAAATTTAGTGTAATCGATAAAGTTCCTTTTAGAAACTTTTCTAAATTTCTTTTTTGATTTGTTTTTGTTTGTCATCGATTGATGTTCATCGTGACCTGAAATTAAGGGCTTTGATGCAGAGTCCAGAAGTCGAGCGCATGTAAGATAAAAAGGGTATCTTGCCAGGAGAAAGATATTTCGATTTTGATTACAGATTTAACGTCATCTTTGACTTACGTGGATAAAGGTATATCATGTTCTTGCAGGCGATGGTTGTTGTAACAATCTTTTACGATTTGCCTCGACACAATAGAAAATTTCTGGTTGTTCGTCCATTTCTCAACTTTGGTCTTGTTGCAGAAGTCAAGTTTTGCGTGCTCATACATTTCAAAGATTTGGTGTGTTTCTGTAATTCACTCCAACTTTTAATTAAACACCAATTATTAGTAGATTTTTAGGATATGTTTGTCAAGAAAAAAAAAAGGGGGGGGGGGGGAATGGGTATATTTTTGTCTGCAAAATGGGGCCCAGAACACATAGGGGGAGTTCGTAAAATAATCTTGAGAATACCTTGGGCAGATAACAAGATTAATTAAGTCTTCAAAGGTTGTCAAGGTGATATAGTGTGCTGGTTTTTTACAGCAAGGCAGAAGCCGACCACTGCAAAGGTGGATACAGGACATTAAAGATGCATTGGCTGGGAAAGGACACAGGGCTGGAGAATTCGCTAGAGAAAGAGACTTTCAGCGTGGGTACAATATTTTTTACGTACCCCAAACAGAGGGAATCCGTGGGAATTCCACAGCTGACTGGACAGTCCACTATTTCAAGGGGTGCAAGTGTGCTGTTGCTGTCGTTTTTCTTCTAGTGTTTTTGGTGCGCATTCGGCTGCTTGTTAATCCGCAATTGCCCTGGGTACAATACTAGTCATGTTTGTATATCATTTTGTCATGTGAATGTGTAGCGTTCTTTATATCATATCCGCCTTTTAATGAAAGATGCTGCCTTCAATCCCTACAAGACTTCTGGTTTGTTGTTGTTTTTTTTGTTTTCTTAAAATTATTTTCCAAATTAAATGTCCATTGTGTCTTTGGCTAACAGGGCCTCAGTCACATCTAAATGGCGGACCTCCTTCACTAGCAAATAAAATGGAGGAAGCTGCAGGAGATGCGGTAGCTGCCATGAGTCCCAGCCATCGGCGGTGGCGGTATAGTCGTCTGAAAAAGGTCCGCAATTTGCCGTACGGGTATGAACAGACGACAGGTAGACTTTCCACACAGGCAAACGGTCGTGTGTCTTTCCGACAGCGATAAATCACTATCTATCTGATGGTTTTTTCTGCAACGTCTCGTTCTGTGCAGAATGTCATAAAGGCTGTAGACAATGTCTATGGACGCAGTGATTACTACGGTAAAATCATAGGTGGACTACTGCCTGCCATACAGATCAAGTACTAACAACTTGTAGAAAACGAATTCGTAAACGATTTTTTTTCTTCAAATTTTATTTAAACCCTTCTGATGATGCCTACGTGGCTCCACATCATGTTCTCTATGTTAACAGCTTCCGTCCCATTATGGAATGCAATTTTTCGTAATTTCAAAGCCACACTCCGGCTGTTGCTAGTGTCCATAATGTAGCCTAACCTGTGGGTTAAACGAAGTTTCTGGTACCTGTGTCACAGGCTGTGTTTTGCTCGGCGTGATGTCCTGTTGGGGTTAAACATCAACCAATCATAGTCTCTCCGATCGTCTCACCGCGCCATGGTAACTTCATGCCGTCTCCCCACTCTATAGTCGCTCCACTCCGTCTCACCATTCTATAGTCGCTCCACTCCGTCTCACCACTGTATAGTCGCTCCACTCCGTCTCACCACTGTATAGTCGCTCCACTCCGTCTCCCCAATGTATAGTCGCTCCACTCCGTCTCACCACTGTATAGTCGCTCCACTCCGTCTCCCCACTGTATAGTCGCTCCACTCCGTCTCCCCACTCTATAGTCGCTCCACTTCGTCTCACCACTCTATAGTCGCTCCACTCCGTCTCACCACTCTATAGTCGCTCCACTCCGTCTCCCCACTCTATAGTCGCTCCACTCCGTCTCCCCACTCTATAGTCGCTCCACTCCGTCTCCCCACTCTATAGTCACTCCACATCGTCTCACCACTCTATAGTCGCTCCACTCCGTCTCACCACTGTATAGTCGCTCCACTCCGTCTCACCACTCTATAGTCGCTCCACTCCGTCTCACCACTGTATAGTCGCTCCACTCCGTCCCACCACTCTATAGTCGCTCCACCCCGTCTCACCACTCTATAGTCGCTCCACTCCGTCTCACCACTGTATAGTCGCTCCACTGCGTCTTACCACTTTATAGTCGCTCCACTCCGTCTTACCACCGTATAGTCGCTCCACTCTGTCTCACCACTGTATAGTCTCTTTACTCCGTCTCACTACTCTATAGTCGCTTCAATCGGTCTCACAACCGTGTAGTCGCTCCACTCCATCTCACCAATCTATAATCGGTCAACTCCGTCTTACCACTGTATAGTCGCTCCACTCCGTCTTACCACAGTATAGTCGCTCCATTCTGTCTCACCACTCTATAGTCTCTTCACTCCGTCTCACCACTCTATAGTCGCTTCACTCCGCCTCACCACCGTATTGTCGCTCTACTCCGTCTCACCACCGTGTAGTCGCTCCACTCCGTCTCACCACACTATAGTTGCTCCACTCCGTCTCACCACTCTATAGTCGCTCTACTCCGTCTCACCACCGTATAGTCGCTCCACTCCGTCTCACCACCGTATAATAGCTCCACTCCGTCTCACCACTCTATAATCGCCCACTCCGTCTCACCACCGTGTAGTCGCTCCACTTCGTCTCACCACCGTGTAGTCGCTCCACTCCGTCTCACAACTCTATAATCGCTTCACTCTGTCTCACCACTCTATAGTCGCTCGACTCCGTCTCATCACTCTATAATCGCCCCACTCCGTCTCACCACCGTGTAGTCGCTCCACTCCGTCTCACCACCGCGTATTCGCTCCACTCCGTCTCACCACCGTGTAGTCGCTCCACTCCGTCTCACTACCGTGTAGTCGCTCCACCCCGTCTCACCACCGCGTAGCCGCTCCACTCCGTCTCACCACCGTGTAGTCGCTCCACTCTGTCTCACCACCGCGTAGTCGCTCCACTCCGTCTCACCACCGTGTAGTCGCTCCACTCCGTCTCACCACTCTATAGTCGCTCGACTCCGTCTCACCACTCTATAGTCGCTCGACTCCGTCTCACCACTCTATAGTCGCTCGACTCCGTCTCACCAGTCTATAGTCGCTCGACTCCGTCTCACCACTTCATGACTGCTCCCCTCTATGGTCGCTCTATCCTACGACTCTCTGCTCCTAGGCGGTGAAACTTTTGCCATCCTTGCTTGCACCACTGGGTCGGTCTCTACTCTATCACGCAGTGTATATGTCATGTTGTCAAGTGACTTCTATTTCTTCTCTGAGTGCCAATCAGTACCTTCAGATGTAGTTTGCATAGCCATCTTTTGTCTTCAACCATCTATCTGCCCTGGTCTCTTCAGACCTACGAAAATTTGACCGCGAATGTAGGCATTTCTGCAAGAATGCCTTAAAACGGGGTTGGGGGGGGGGGGGGGGGGGGAATAATCAATAACAGAGACCAAAAAAAAAAAATAAGAAGGGAAATAAAAAATTGAAATCCGCAGATTAAAGAACGGAAATTCACAAGACCAGGAGATAGTGCAGAAGTGCGGCTGAAATATTTCGACGGCTCCAGTTGTTGTTTGGCAAATTGGATTCATAGCATGGGATTGTGACAGGCACAATCCCTGGCCGGGGGACATAACCGGCTCAAATTGTTGGGACACTTCTGGCGGTTGTTAGGGTGTTACAGAATTGTCGGACCTGTCACCAAAGACGCGGCAGGCGATCTCTGTTTTGATGACGTTGCTCACGAAAGTGGTGCTGTGATCGTTTCCTGGCAAAAGCAGTAGTTCTAACTGCATTTCCCGATATATTGTCACTGTGTCGTACTTCACGTCTTTTAGTATGTGTCGACATATAAATGTTTACGTTCTCACGATCATCATTATCACAGTTTAAAAGTAATATAAAGGACCCTGTTACATGCATCAAGGTGTACGGGGCTTTTAGGGGTAGAACTATACTTTATATAGACCACTTTTACTTCGGATGACTTTACCTGATTGATAATAATGTTGATGACAACAGAAACGACCTAACACATTCAAGGCCAGTCTTTAGACGACTAATTTGTTGTTGATGATGATAAAAAAAGAAACGACCTGACACATTCAAGACCAGTCTTTTGACCTACTAATTTGTTGTTTATAAAGGTGACGACAACAGAAAACGATCCGATACCTTCAAGACCAGTCTTTTGACCTACTAATTTGTTGTGGATGAAGGTGATGACAACAGAACACGATCTGATACATTCAAGACCAGTCTTTAGACTACTAATTTGTTGTTGAGGATGATTAAAAAAAAACGACCTGACACATTCAAAACCAGTCTTTTGACCTACTCATTTGTTGTTGATGAAGGTGGTGACAACAGAAAACGATCCGATACATTCAAGATCAGTCTTTAGACCTATTAATTTGTTGTTGATGAAGATGATGACAGCAGAAACATATCTGACACTTTCAAGACCAGTCTTTAGACTGACTAATTTGATGACGATATTGACAACAGAAAACGATCTGATACATTCAAGACCAGTCTTTAGACTGACTAATTTGTTGTTGATGATGATAAAAAAAGAAACGATGATTGGACAACGAAAAACTATCTGATACATTCAAGACCAGTCTTTAGACTGACTAATTTGATGACGATATTGACAACAGAAAACTATCTGATACATTCAAGACCAGTCTTTAGACTGACTAATTTGATGACGATATTGACAACAGAAAACTATCTGATACATTCAAGACCAGTCTTTAGACTGACTAATTTGATGACGATATTGACAACAGAAAACTATCTGATACAAGACCAGTCAGACTGACTAATTTGATGACGATATTGACAACAGAAAACTATCTGATACATTCAAGACCAGTCTTTAGACTGACTAATTTGTTGACGATATTGACAACAGAAAACTATCTGATACATTCAAAGCCAGTCTTTAGACTGGCTAATTTGTTGACAATGACGAGGATGTTGAAAATAATAATAATCAGAAAAAGATAATGACATGATCTGACTTTATATTCCCTTTATATTCAGTCCCTAGAATGTCTATCTTGACGATGTAGTTGATGATAGTGAATTTCATGATAATGATACTGACGAAGACAGGGACAGAAATCATGATATTAGAAAAGAAGTTGGGAAGGAACCAACACTTAGCTACAAAATAAAAGAGATGAAATGGTTTGTGCATGTGTCAAGACTACCATCAGATAGTGCTGCCTAGAGAGCTGTGTCACTGAACATAACGTAAACCGAGCTAGAGGTCGACTATGCAAGCTGTTGGTGGATGGAATATCCTAGGACGTAAGTATCAGCATCTACGCAGCACATACCGAGGCTCACAACCAAGGCCTCTGGTTTTACGCTCACAGGTAGAACGCGACTAGAGAAGAAAAATAAATATTGATGGTGATGATGATGATGATGATGATGATGATGATGATGATGTTGATGGTGATGATGATGATGATGAGGATAGAGAACTCATAATCAAACTTTACAGCATGTTTTTTGACAGACAACACAGACGATGATGATGATGATGATGATGATGATGATGCCAGAGGTTTTACATAATCAGACATTAACGGCAGTCTTTGAACTAGCAAAACTGATGATTTCTTGTAATTATTTTCCTGAGACTTGACATTCTGTCTGAAGACAAACCAGGAATTGATTTCCGTGAGTCGCCTAATTCCGATGTTGATCAAGATGAAAGGGCTACATAGGGCTAATAAGTCGTCTTGTAAAAGTACTTTTGTATGGACAATTTTCCAGAGTTGTTTTAAGTCGATGCATTGCTGAAGAAAGAAAACAAAATAAAGTTCAACCAGCATCCCCGAAGGGAGAGCTAGAGGTTATAATTGTGCCTAGGTTGTGTGCGCCATATAAAAGGGCTTTTAGCATTGCACTCCACTAAGAGTCCTGAAAAAGACTCCTCCAGTGTCGATGCGATCAAAGAAGACAGATCCAAATACTGTCCCATATGGCGACGAAGTCGTCTACCGGCGAGCCAATGGGCTCACCAGTCGCCGATGTAGAGCTGTGTAGTCTACAAAGGAAAGACAATTTTGCTGTATTTAAACAATTATTACCTTTCCTTGAAGCATCATATGCCGTGTATACAATGACATCAGGTTTCCCGTCTGCCTTCTGTGGTCCCATTGTGGGGAGAGGCGAGAGGGGGGGGGGGGGGGAATATGCTCACTGCCGCCTTAACATGCATTGTTGTTAGTGGCGTCTGATTAGTAGTGTTTACTTTGAATCGGAGATAATCTGTCTGAGAGAAGAACCAACAGTCTGCATTCTAATCAGCCGCATATTTAAAACGGATGTGCACGCCAAACAAACTCAAATTATGGAAAAAGACTGCAGTCTAGAAGAAGACGAACAACCAGAACCTTCTGCTGGAGTTAACAGTCGACGAACGCTAAGAAGAAGAAGAATAAAAACCGACAGAAGTCCTACCTTTAAAGCTCTGAGATTGCCTCTGTGGTGTTTCTGTTCGTGTCAACAGTTGCGACACAAGCTTCACTAAATTACCTTTTGTTAGTTACCCTTCTGAGTTCGCCCCATGTGCCAGTGTGTTTATCTTTAGCTGATGTGTTAGTGACTGTGTTTAACAGTTTAATGATTATCCCGTACTGGATTTTAGGGCTTTGCTGTGAGTCTTTCTGGTGGTGGGTTCGGGCGCCATTGTAGGGGAAAAGAAGAATATTGGTACTGCCTCCCCAAGAAGTATGTCCTAAGAGTCCATTAATTGAAAACGTTCCTTCAAAGTCGGAGTGCTTCTGCCTGAGAATCGACAAGCTGCATATACATTTTCAATCAGTTTTTGGAACAAGACTGAAGTCCAGAGGTGGAGGAATAACCGGAACTTTCCGCCGGAGTTTACAGACGGTGAACGCGGAGAAGAAGACGAAGATGCACGTCTCAAGGGCGGGTCATTTCTGCAGTGATGAACCTAAAAGGCTCAAATTGCTGTTGAAAAAGAGGAGGCTTCGATTTCGGCGGCTGATGATTTATTTATTTAGACAGACAGATAGGTATACAGATAGACACACAGACAGACGGACGGACAGGCACACAGACAGACGGAAGGACGGACAGACAGACATAAAGACACAGACAAACAGACAGACAGACACAGACAGAGAGATACAGAAAGACAGACAGACAGACAGACAGACAGACAGACAGACAGACAGACAGACAGACAGACAGACAGACAGACAGACAGACAGACAGACAGACAGACAGACAGACAGACAGACAGACAGACAGACAGACAGACAGACAGACAGACAGACAGACAGACAGACAGACAGACAGACAGACAGACAGACAGACAGACAGACAGACAGACAGACAGACAGACAGACAGACAGACAGACAGACAGACAGACAGACAGACAGACAGACAGACAGACAGACAGTTTATTGGTTATTGGCAATCTTGAATTCTTTTAAACCTTTCACAGTGCTATTATCTAATACCGTGTGATACCTATCTATCAGTCCGTGTATATCTCCTTGTATTTTCTGTAGCCATAAAAAATCCACTTTTTGCTCTGCTGAAAAAAAATATGGTCACGTCAAACAACATCCCTGAAGGCGAAACTTCAGGTTATGATTGTGAAGAGTTTGTGTGCGCCGTATAAAATGG
>CAJHNH020000680.1:172500-177500 GCA_905116865.2 Candidula unifasciata
ATGTTGTCACATTGTCACAGATTATGTAAGACACGTGGAGAAGCCTCCACCCTACAATCTGCAGGTAATGTTGTCACATTGTCACAGATTCTGTACGACACGTGGAGAAGCCTCCACCCTACAATCAACAGGTAATGTTCTCACATTGTCAAGATTCTGTACCACACGTGGAAGAGCTTCCATCATACAATCTACAACTCGCCGCGACGTCCCCACCTCCAGGCTAACGACATGAACGTAAACAACTTTCAGTAAAGCAATCGATGTTTTAGAAATAGGATGACCACACGGCCCGTTTTCACTGCATATTCAGAACTCATAACCCCTGAGTCCTCCCTAAATGACATTAAGGAATAAGCATTAGTTGATAGATCGACAATACATAAATGGAGCCAGTATGATCAAGGCAAGCTATTCAAGAAAAACTTTTTAATAATAATGAATTAGGATGGGTTATACACTTTTTTCAGTGGCTTAGGCGTTGCGAACGCGTTTCGTAATGCCGGGGTGCCTAGTCGAAGATGTGTCTTGTGTCGGTGTCGTCGACAGTGGTATTGAGAGCCGACCGTTCAGGGCCACTGGCAAACTTTTGACCGTGAAATTTGTCTAGAAAAACAACACCCGCCAGAAGATGCTGGGTTTGCTTCTGCAAAGTCTAGTGAAGGATACGCAACTAACCGTACACAGTTTATATGCTTGTTTATTGAATATATATATATATATAGACATAAACACACACAGACACAATCAGTTCGAATAACAGAAAGATAGAAGTAAGGGTGATTTCCCAGAAAAGAATATTGCTTAAATGTAAAGCGAATGTCAAAGGCGTTATTTTGGATATGTACAGAAATTTAAGTATCTAGGCACATTAAAAATATACGACGGAAGATGAATCACAGAGATATTAGATAAAGAACAGAATAGGACAGGCCAAAATTACATTTTACAAAATAAAGAATATTTTGTGCAATAAATCCATGTTATTGGAGGTTTGGAAAGGAATTCTAGTATGCTATATAGAGCCGTTACAGACAGGTTCTAAGAATATCTTGGGTAAAGAAAAGAACAAATGCATCCATACTTCAAGAGCTGAATATTGAAGAGGGTTGGCTAGTAAAGACAATAAAACAAAGAAAATTGAAATATTTTGGTCACTTGAAACGTCATGGAAGTCTAGAGAGAACAATAATGGAGGGGTATATGCCTGGGAAGAGAGGAAGAGGAAGGCCAAGGAGAAGATGGGTGCAGGATGTGGCAGATGATCTCCAGATGGGTGTATCAGACGCAGGACATCTTGCTCAGGATAGGAAGGTTTTCCGGAGGGTTGTTATGGCAGCGAGGTTCCGCGAGGGACATGCTACTGAATGAATGAATATAGAGCCAGTTTTAACATTCGGCTGTGAAGCCTGGACATTTAATAAACACGCCGAACAATAACTTGAGGCCTCGGAGATGTGGTTTTACAGAGGAATCCTTAGAATTGCTTAGACAGCTAAAAAACAAAAGAAGCAACCCAGATGTTTTGAAAAAGGCGAATGCTTGAAAATAACTTATCACAAACAGCAGGAAGAGACAATCATAATTTTTTTGTCAAGTTATGAGAAGAGGGGAAGTGGAACATGTGACAACTGGAAAGATCTGTGGAAAGAGAGACATAGAAAGACAGAGAAGATTATTGGCAGTCTTTTGTCAAAGCATGGACGGATGTCAGCACACGAACTTCTTCTTCTTCTTCTTCTTCGTTCACCGGCTGTAAATTCCGGCGGAAGGTCCCGGTTAATCGTCCGCTTGGACTTTTGGCTTTCACCTGGACCTGAGTTTTGCGTGTACAACCGTTTTGCTGTTCCCTGCCTCATGGGCAGCTGTACTCCGAGCACACGAACTGATACAAGCAGTTGCAGATCGCAGATTGTGGAGAGGCATGACGGCTCAAGCTAGTCGGCAAGGCACGGCACACATATACGTGTAAATATATATATATATATATATTGAAGACGGCCTTGGTCTAGCACTGTATGGCCAATACGCTTGAAGGCGTGCAAAAGTGTGTTTTTGTTTTTCAAGTTCACTTCATTACATTGTCCAAAGTGCTTCCTTGTGTAACGTCAATGACAAGTGTCACATGTCTTGCCCGCAGATCAGCCCAAAGTCCAGGAAGAGTTTATCGCCTTCGCTGCTCCGCCGTGCCTTGTCGCCATCCTTGCGGCGACGGAACAAGATCCGCAACAATAAACGCTCCCACAGCACCGGAAATGTCGACATGTGTAACGGATGTGGCTTCCCCATTTTGGAGGAGAACATGGTCTCCGCCCAAGGCTCGCGCTATCACACCACGTGTTTCCGGTGCACCAGGCAAGTTTAGTTTATGCGCTGTCTGTCTGTCTGTCTGTCTGTCTGTCTGTCTGTCTGTCTGTCTGTCTGTCTGTCTGTCTGTCTGTCTGTCTGTCTGTCTGTCTGTCTGTCTGTCTGTCTGTCTGTCTGTCTGTCTGTCTGTCTGTCTGTCTGTCTGTCTGTCTGTCTGTCTGTCTGTCTGTCTGTCTGTCTGTCTGTCCGTCTGTCCGTCCGTCTGTCCGTCCGTCCGTCCGTCCGTCCGTCCGTCTGTCTGTCTGTATGTCTGTCTGTCTGTCTGTCTGTCGGTCAGTCTGTCTGTCTTACGACCCAATCTTATAAAGTGATTTTACGATACCGTCGATTCATTGTTCCTTGGAATCGACCTAGCCATAAAGCGGATACGATTGGGTGGATCTTATAAAGTGCTTACGGTTAGGGTCGGTTAGTCTTATCCCCTCTTTCTGTTGTTTCCTTTCTAGTTTCTACCTGAGATAACATAAAATCCTAATCGTGACACCCTGTTCAGGCTCAACGTAAGTTGTAATTAGGACACTCGTGTAAAATGCTGGAAGGCGGCCAAACACTCGCTTAAAGATCGAAAGGTCGTGGGTTCAGATCCTGATAAGGCCGAACTTTTTTCAAAAATGACCTTGGCTTCCAGGTCGATTCAATCTTGAGTGGGTACCAGATGCTGTCCTGGAAAGTAAAGGCGGCCGGTTTGATGCTGACCACATTACCCAGCGAGTGCCGATTTGTCTAAAGTCTATAAGATATAGGTCTAGCCCTGTATGCCTAGAATGCCTCAAGGCGTGGGAAAAGGTCCTTTACTGACTTTACTTACACATATGATGTTGATACGGTGGGACCGACCCAGACTTATAAAGTGGATCTAGTTCACTCTGGGTGTTATCTGACCATGGTCTGTGAAGGTTTAGACTCTGGGCATGGAGGTTCGTTAGGCATGAGAACTGGCGAAGGATCAAGAATCTTCCCGGCAGGTTGCGAATGAGCAAAATTCTTGTTACTTGACATTGTCAGCTTCCCATAACATCTGTCCGAAACATCCCTGCTGCGTCCTACAATGCAACAGCCATCTCAGTCTCCATGCCCAGCGTACCTAGTAGAAGCTGAGTGGCATACCTTCAAGCTTTACCTCGCAACCTGTTTCTGCATTCTTGTTCTCATTGAATACCCATTTAAGACAGGCGGTTTATCGTTCCTGGCTGGTTTATCTTAACGTTTCCAGAACGCAACTGTATGCTTGTCCTGTCCTAACTTTTCCCTTTGCTAGCTCTGCAGACACGACCAGTCTGCCAGCTGTTTGATTCCCTTTTACACCGGCATGTCCCACTTTTTCCTCTACTAGCCTCTGCAGACACGACCAGTCTGTTAGCTGTTTGATTTCCGTTTACGCCGGCAAATCCCGGTGTGTAGAGTCAAAAACGCTTCTTGATACGGGACTTCTGGATGCTGTCAATGCGACATTCTGTCACAGGCATCTTACATGGTAAGGTTTCTGTGAGTACAAGATGACAAGGAAGATAAATGTTCCCCTTCTTTCTGATGTCAGAAAAAGCAGCAATCTGGATAGCTAATCACCGCCTATTTCCCAGTCGATAATGGCGAATAAATGTCCTCTAGCTGGTTAGCCAATGGAAGGGTCCTAAACAAGGGGGTTGGGAAGTTGAGATAATATGGCGCCAATTATCTGCAATTTCTACAGACTTTTGAACAGATTTCAAACCCATCAGAGAAAGGTCTGGGATAACAGAGAAGGTGTAGGGAGATGTGAGGTCACTTCCCTACAGTGAATTCAACAACCATCATGGGTTGGTATTTGTACAATGAGGGAGTTTGTGTGAATGTTGGTGTGGCTACAAAAATGTTTGGACTTCAACTGGATAATCTTATTATCAGTTGTTACCTGCCTAATATGTCTGTCTGTCTTCATGCTTAACTATATTTATTCATATCTAACCACACATCATCAGTCATCATCAGTTCTCGTTATGCCTAGTGGCACATGAGGCTTCAGGGAGGACTTTCCATGCTTTCTTGTCCTGTGCAATCTTCAGTGCAGTTTTCCATGTCAAAGATGCCGCACCCAGGTCACTTTCCATCGTTCGTCTCCATGTTGTTTTCTCTTTTCCTCTAGTGTCCATGTGAGAGCTGTTTTGGCAGGTATATCAGAATTCATTCTCATAACGTGGCCAAGCCTCTATATGTATATAAAAGATAGTGGATGGTATGATGAATCATCAGTTCTTTATTGCTAGCATTCTGAGAATAGGTAACAGTTTTCCTTGCTCACAGCCTGTTTCTTTCAGTGTGTTTGTGTTTCACTTGCTCACAGCCTGTTTTTGTGTGTGTGTGTGGCTGTTAGTGTTTGTGTTTTCCCTTGCTCACAGCCGGTTTCTTTCAGTCTGTTAGTGTTTGTGTTTCCCCTTGCTCACAGCCTGTTTCTTTCAGTCTGTTAGTGTTTATGTTTCCTTAGCTCACAGCCTGTCTCTTTCAGTCTGTTAGTGCTTATGTTTCCCTTGTTCACAGCCTGTTTCTTTCAGTCTGTAAGTGCTTATGTTTCCCTTGTTCACAGCCTGTTTCTTTCAGTCTGTAAGTGCTTATGTTTCCCTTGTTCACATCCTGTTTCTTTTAGTCTGTTAGTGTTT
>CAJHNH020000680.1:182500-223773 GCA_905116865.2 Candidula unifasciata
ATGGTTCCCCCTCTGTTTATTTATAGGAATGACTCATTCTTCCTAGTATTTTCTGCTCTCATAGTTTCGTGTCTCATTCTGCCTTGTGTATTCTGCTCTCATAGTTTCTTGTCTCATTTTTCCTAGTATGTTCTGCTCTCACAGTTTCTTGTCTCATTCTTCCTAGTATGTTCTGGTCTCATAGTTTCGTGTCTCATTCTGCCTCGTATATTCTGCTCTCATAGTTTCGTGTCTCATTCTGCCTTGTGTATTCTGCTCTCATAGTTTCTTGTCTCATTTTTCCTATTATGTTCTGCTCTCATAGTTTCTTGTCTCATTCTTCCTACTATGTTCTGCTCTCATAATTTCGTGTCTCATTCTTCCTAATGGGGTCCTAATGGAGCAATGATGCGCAAGACAAGACTCTTAATGTCTATTAGCCTCTCTAGCTCAAGCCTACCTCACCTTCACATGGTGGGCCCTGTTCTTCCCAGCAATCCAGTTGAAGGTTGGGGTCTCAACCCCCAGCGAGAAACTGGATGGGACAACAAACGAGGTAAAGGCAAAAGACGAATGGATAAGCCTACTCTCTTCGAGTATGATCACAGTCTACCCTAGCAAAACAAGGTGCTGAAGTCGGAGGCAACCAGCTAAGAGGCGCACCACAGCAATCAGGATGCCACGCATACACGGGATGGAAATATGTCTATATCAGCAAAACTGTTATGGTGCTTGCCTTGTGATGGACTCTCAGGCAGGAGCAGTGCCGGGCCTTCTGCCTCGAAGAGGCCCAACCCAAATTACTAGAGGTCCTTATCAAATGTCCTGTGGAGCCAGGGGACGTGAGAATAGAACATCTGGCTGAAGTAAGAAAGGAGTCAAATTAATGCACTGGAATGCAGAGGGGATTACAAATAAAAAGCTTGAGTTAGAAAATATTCTAAATAAGGAACAGATTCATATATGCTGTCTACAGGAAACCCACCTCACTGAAGACAGTCTTCAAAATCAGAGGTTATCAGTGCTTCCGATCAGACCGGAAAGATAGGGAAAAGGGTGGAATACTGACTCTTGTGAGGAACAATATCACTGCGTGCCAGACTGAAGTATATATGGATGGAGCAGAATATCAGATTCTGAAACTACAAAATGGAAATGCAGACTTCTACCTGATCAATTATTACTGCCCAAGTGATCGTCCCCAGGCATTAGACACAATCCCAGTGGAAGAAAAGATGATTCTATGTGGAGACTTTAACAGCCACTCACAAAGCTGGGGATACGACCATACAGACCAGAGAGAAGAAAAACTGGAGGAGTGGCAGGATGAGAACAGACTTGTTCTGATTAAAAGGCCAACTGATCCACCCACATTCTACTCGAGGTCGTGGCACACCACTACTACCCCAGACCTAGCATTTCACTCTCCAGATCTGGAATGGAACATTAAACGAGTTGTTGGAAATCAACTGGGAGGTTGTGACCATCGACCGGTCTTCCTGAATGTAGAAAATGAGAAGGTCACAGAAACTAGTAGGCTGCCAAGGTGGAACTACAAGAAGGCTGACTGGACAATGTTGAAGCACCGTACCAGTATACTGCTTGGAAGTCTCAGCGTAGACCAGGATATAAATAAAGTAGTTAAAGAATTTAACAAATGCGTACTAAAGGCAGCAGAAGAATCAATACCAAGAGGTGCCCGTAAGCATTATAAGCCATACTGGAGTAATGAGCTAGAAAATTTACATAACGAAGTAGAAACATCCAGAAAGAAAGCAGAGACCAGGCCAAACCAAGAAAATCACAATAACTACATGCATGCAAAAGCAAAATTTGTCAGGGCAAAGCTGCAGGTTAGAAGGGAAAGCTGGCAAGAGAAAACAAGGTCGCTGAACTTTGAAAAAGACACAAGAAAGTTATGGAAGCTTGTGAAACAAATTAATGATGAGGACACAGGGTGGAATTCAAAGATCACGCTGCAGAAAGATAGAAACATGGTCACAGGAAAAGAGGCAGCCAACCTATTTGCGGACACTTTTGCTTTAGATAACGACATTGAAATCAGTTCAGAGAAAAACGCGAAATTCAAGAAAAGACACAATTTAGAAGTCAGAAAGAAATAACATCAAAGGCGCTAGAGGTGCCAATTACACTTAATTGACTGGAGAAACTATGGGGGTGACTGCAGTCAAGCTAATACAATGAATTCCAGAGAAATTTGACTAAAAAGCTCAACAAAATGGGAAAGAGGAAAACGTGCACAAAACAACACAACGTAACGTTTCGGCCGGTCAGCCTTTTTCAAACACAAGTGAAATACACAAACGAGGAATGGAGAGTATGTAGATCTCTAAGGGGTGACGTGGGCGACGTTTAAAAAAACGGGATGCAGAATAAATGAAATAAAATAAAATAAACGATGGCTAAAAAATGTAGTCACAATACTGGGAATAAAAGAAATGCAAGTGTTAATGATACATAACTGATACTGGTAAGAAATAGAATAAGGTAATAATATGAAATAAATAAAATAATTAACATTTAAAATGTGATAAGATTAGAACTATTTATATGAAGGTATGTTGGATATTGATACATTTTAGACTAAGAACGCCAAGGCTGTGGATAAGGCGATTTTCCAAAGCGAGGCGGGTAGTATCATCGCCAGAGCAAGATTTTAATGCTGTGACAGATATGTCATCTTTACCGCTGTGGTCAGGGCTATTAAAATAAAGAGGGGTTGGTTTGAGTGTCTTCTTGTCGATATCGGAGAGGTGTTCCCGGAAACGATCAGCTAGCTTCCTGCCAGTCTCCCCAATGTATGCCTTGCTGCATCGTTTGCAGATTATTGCATACATTACGTTGCGCGATTCGCAAGGAAAAGGTTCCCTAATTTGAAAAGAACCATTAGGGAAACCAACCGAAGAAGTCTGGACAACGAAAGGACATGTCTTGCAGGTGTTGCGTGAGCACTGAGTAGTCCCAAAAGGAAGTGCTGTTTTTTTTTAAGTCAAATTTCTCTGGAATTAATTAACTGGAGTTGGCCATTTCAAAGCTGAAAATGCGGAAGTCACCAGGAGCAGATGGTATATCAAACGAGATGATCAGAAACTTAGAAAAAGTAGACAAAACAAAGCTTTTACAGATATTTAATGCTTGCTGGGCAACAGGGAATGTTCCACAGATCTGGAGAGAGGTAATTATGATACCCCTCATAAAGCCTGGGAAAGACAGTTCTAATGCCTCCAACTACAGACCGATCAGCCTCACAAGTTGTCTCTGTAAAACAATGGAGCGCATCACCAACCTCAGACTACAGTGGTACATTGAAAGTGAAAACATCATTACACCACAGCAGGCGGGCTTTAGAAAGTTCTACTCAACGGAAGACCAGACAACATACCTCTCCCAAGAAATAGAGAATGCTTTTCAAGATAAGAAACTGGTACTCGCGGCATGAATAGCTTTTGATAAGGTTTGGAAAAAGGGGGGGAGGAGGGAGGGGGGGGGGGTTGAAGAAATTGAGACATGGAAAATAAATGGAAAAATGTACAGTTGGATTAAAGCATATCTGCATAACAGAAGAGCCCGGGTACAGGTAGATGGTTTTAAAAGGAAAAAAGTTCTACTGCGACAAGGCGTCCCTCAAGGTGGTGTCCTGTTGCCCACACTTTTCCTTTTATTCATCAACGATCTGGTTGCTGGGATACCAAAATGGAATCAAAATGGCAATGTATGCCGACGACCTGGTACTGTGGTTAACCAATGAACATGCAACGATAGCCACAAAAACACTACAGCGGGCTACAAATGCACTTGAGGCATGGGCCAATAGATGGTGTGTCAGCATCAACACAAACAAATGTAGCACCACACAATATTAACCCTCTCCCCAAAGCAAAAAGCCGGCACCCTCAAAATAAACGGAATACTCCTGAGAGATGATAAAGAGCCCACATACCTAGGTGTCACATTTGATGACAAGTTGACATGGAGAAAACATATCAACAAGGCAGCAACCAAAGCCAGAAGGAAGACATCAATACTAAGAAAACTAAGTGGAACCACATGGGGAGCCAGTGGGAAAATACTCAATAAAGTATACAAGCAGAGCATACTTCCACACTTGGAATATGGGTCAACTGCATGGTGTTCAGCATCTAGTACCACATTAAAGTAGTTGGACAAAGTGCAAAATCAAGCGCTCAGAGTCATCACAGGAGGGATGAAATCAACCCCCCATATTAGAAATGGAGAAAGCTGGGAAAACACAGGCACTGAGAGAACGCAAAGATACAAAAGTTGCAAATACAAACTGAAAAGTTCCTCAGTATGCCAGATAACCCGATGGAAAATAGATTTAAGAACCTAGCCTTGGGACGGTTAAAAAGAAGCAGCTTTATACACCAAGCAAAAAGAATATGTTGACAAACTCATGACCTTCCAGAAATTGGTTTCCCACTTAAAAGTATTCCGGAACAAACCCATGGAAAGAAAAATGTAAACTAACGGTACAAATCCAGACAAATGTGAAAGGGATATTTGACAAGAAAGAGCTAGATAGTGTACAACGCAGAATGGCCACCCTCAGTTATATTGATGAAGAATACCCACAAGAACAATGGGTCAGAGTCTATACAGATGGGTCCTCAGAAAGTGCAGTTAGAAATGGGGGCGCTGTAGTGTACATCGAATTCCCAGATGGTACTAGGGATAAGTCCAGCGTACCAACCGGGAAGTACTGCCATAACTACGATGCAGAAACCCAGGCTATCAAGATAGCTACAGAGAAACTGCTAAATACCAACCTTGGCTCACAGTATGTGGTAATGCCGACAGATGCTAAATCAGTACTTGTAGCACTCCAGTCTAGGAAACTACCATAATTGCAAACACTGCTGACACAACTCAGCGTTCAGCGAAGAGTCGTAATGCAGTGGATATCTTCTCATTGTGGAGTGCCTGGAAATAAGAAAGCTGATCAACTGGCAGGCGAAGGTGCGACAAAAGAGCAGCCGGATGTACCAGTTACATACCACCAAAAGAAAAGAAAAAATTAAATCGATCAGGAAACCACCAGCACAAGACGACTATTTTATTATGGACAGATCAGAACAAGTCATTATCCTCCGCCTCAGAACAGGGCACAACCGATTACGTAACCACATGTACACAAAATTCAAGATAGGTGTATCAGCCATGTGCACCTGTGGAAATGTGCCCCAGACAGCAGAGCATGTACTCCAGGACTGCACCGATTTTGACACATTAAGGCAAACCTTTTGGCCAGAAAGAACAACAGTGGATCGTAAACTCTATGGACCACTGAATGAACTAACAACGACAGTGAAATTTATACAAGAGACAAAACTGCTGATATAGACAACTTTTTTCAGGTGAACGAAAGAAGAAGAAGAAGAATTCTTCATAATATCTTCTGCTCTCATAGTTTCGTGTCTCATTCTGCCTCGTATTTTCTGCTCTCATAGTTTTTTGCCTCATTCTTCTTAGTATTTTCTGCTCATAATGTTTATTGTCTCATACTCAGTAGTATTATCTGCTCTCATAGTTTCGTGTCTCATTCTGCCTCGTATTTTCTGCTCTCATAGTTTTTTGCCTCATTCTTCTTAGTATTTTCGGCTCCTAATGTTTATTGTCTCATACTCAGTAGTATTATCTGCTCTCATATTTTGGTCTTTCAGCCTTCCTAGCCTTATCAGCTCTTATAGTTGCTTGTCTCATTCTCCCTTTTAATATCTGGTCAAATAACCTCTTGTCTTATTCTCCCCAATATTATCTGCCTTCGTAGTCTTTTTGGTCTTATTATCCCTAGCATTGTCTGTTTTCATAATGTCTTGTCTCATTCTCCCTAGTATTATCTGCTCTCATAGTTTCTTATCATTTTCTCCCCTGTATTATCTGCCCTCTTAGTTTCTTGTCTCATTCATTTAAGCATTATCTGCTCTCATAGTTTATTGTCTCATTCTGTCTAGTATTATCTGCTCTCATAGTTTCTTATCTCATTCTCCCGAGTATTATCTACCCTCAAAGTTGCTTGTTTCATTCATCCTAGCATTATCTGCTCTCATAGTTTCTTTTCTCATTCTCCCTAGTATTATCTGCTTTCATAGTTTCTTATCTCACTCTCCCCAGTATTATCTACCCTCATAGTTGCTTGTCTCATTCATTCTAGCATTATCTGCTCTCATAGTTTCTTTCCTCATTCTCCCTAGTATTATCTGCTCTCATATTTTCTTATCTCATTCTCCACAGTATTATCCGCCCTCGTAGTTTCTTGTCTCATTTATCCTAGCATTATCTGCCCTCATAGTTTCTTGTCTCATTCTTCCTAGTATTCTATGTTGGCAAAGTTTCTTTTTCTGATCTCCCTAGTGTTATCTTCGCACATAGTTTGGTGTATCATTCTCCTTATCATTATCTGCTCTTATCGTTTCTTTTCTCTTTCTACCTAATATTATCAGCTAATGGTTTCTTGTCTCATTCTCCCTTGTAATATCTACTCTCATAGTTTCTTGTCTCATTTTCCCTTGTAATATCTACTCTCATAGTTTCTTGTCTCATTCTCCCTTGTAATATCTACTCTCATAGTTTCTTGTCTCATTCTCCCTTGTAATATCTACTCTCATAGTTTCTTGTCTCATTCTTCCTTGTAATGTCTACTCTCATAGTTTCTTGTCTCATTCTCCCTTGTAATATCTACTCTCATAGTTTCTTGTCTCATTTTCCCTTGTAATATCTACTCTCATAGTTTCTTGTCTCATTCTTTCTTGTAATATCTACTCTCATTGTTTCTTGTCTCATTCTCCCTTGTATTATTTACTCTCATAGTTTCTTGTCTCATTCTCCCTTGTAATATTTACTCTCATAGTTTCTTGTCTCATTCTTCCTTGTAATGTCTACTCTCATAAGTTTCTTGTCTCATTCTCCCTTGTAATATCTACTCTCACAGTTTCTTGTCTCATTTTCCCTTGTAATATCTACTCTCATAGTTTCTTGTCTCATTCTTTCTTGTAATATCTACTCTCATTGTTTCTTGTCTCATTCTCCCTTGTATTATTTATGCTTATAGTTTATTTTCCTATTGAATGGAATGCCCCGATGCACAGTGTTATTAAAAAAGCCATTTACAAACTAAATGTGATTCTTGTCCTATTATTACTTCATCTCCTCATTGTCACCAAGAGCCGGACATGAATGGAAACACCACAGAGATACTGTCATTCGCTGATCATGCTGCCGGGCTAGACAATCCGCAGTGCGCAGTCATAATTAGCACCATTTACATCTGCAGCTAGAGGCCGGGGATGGAAGACACAAACGATGCTAGTTAAGTCTGCTTTCATAACGCCGCAACAATGGATTTTTGTGGCCAGTGGTAATCTCTGGTATAGCCTGCAGGAATGGGTCCTCAACAATGGACCGGTATTCAGGGAATGCTCACAAATCACCTTATACACATGCACACGCACGCACGCACAAGCACATTTACGCACACATATACATTCGCGCGCGAGCGCACGCACACTTTCAAACACCCACCCACACACACATGCGCTCGCACTTATACATATAGGAAGAGAGACGAACGAACACGAGCTTACACAACACACACACACACACACACAAACGCACACATGCACGAGCCTTCAGTTATATACAGGAAGAGAGAGACGAAAGAACGCAAGCATGCACGCACAAGCACACATACACACAAGAGCGAGCACACATACACACACACAGGAGTCAATGTCGTTTATGAAAAAGTCCAGCTCGTTAACAACAGTAAACAGATAAAAACACAAAGGTACGGTCACGTAACAAGATCTACAGGCCTCTCTAGGACGATGCTACGGGGCTCTATAGAGGGAAAGATAGAAAAAGCATGTCAAGCAAAAGCAGGATACACAATTTGGGAACTCGCGCATGCAATCGTCAGGTGCAGTCAATCTGACCGCCAGATGTAGGGAACGCTATCAGACAGTGAACAGCATGTTGTGTGATATACCACAGTGATGCTGATGATGGATTAGGTTAACTGTAGCACAGTGGTAAACACTCTTGCCTACGGACCTGACTGTCTTTGTTCGATTCCCATTGAAACTGATATCGAGTGTTTTTTTTTAAAAACATTTACTTAGATCCCCATTAGGCCTTAGCTTGAAATAGACATACGGTGTTTGCTCTGATATTTCGGGAGTGGTGGGGTGGAAAGGGGGGGGGGGGCCTAAGTGGTTTCAACGTATTTTTTTCCTGTAAATTTTCGGTTCATAAATAATGTGCGTCTTATACATGGGATCAGAAACAACAGAAAGCAACATACAACAATCTTCCGTCTACGAACAGGACACTGCAGGCTCAACTACCACATGCATAAAATAAAGATTTTAAAGTCCTCACAGTGTGCCTGTCAAACAGGACCACAAACACCTGAACACATTCTGCAGACCTGCCTACTCTACCTGCAACTTCGAAAAGACACCTGGTCTCAAGAGCAAAGTGTGCAGAGCAAGCTATGGGGAACCATGAAGGACCTGCAGCTGACATGCGAGTTCATAGAGGCAACCCACCTGATGGTCTTATCTGAGCATACGAAACCGAACGCAAAGGGAAAAAAAAGAATAATATATAAGATCGTCTTACACTAGGAAATAATATGGTAATGTGTCAGATACAAAGGCTTATTGTAACATCCGTCTGTAGGAGAAAACGACAAATCTGTGCGAGAAGACAACAAATCTGTGCGAGAAGACAACAAATCTGTGCGAGAAGACAACAAATCTGTGCGAGAAAACGACAAATCTGTGCGAGAAGACAACAAATCTGTGCGAGAAGACAACAAATCTGTGCGAGAAGACAACAAATCTGTGCGAGAAGACAACAAATCTGTGCGAGAAGACAACAAATCTGTGCGAGAAGACAACAAATCTGTGGGGGAAGACAAAAATCTGTGGGAGAAGACAACAAATGTGTGGGAGAAGACAGCAAATGTGTGCGAAAAGACAACAAATATGTGGTAAAAGACAACAAATCTGTGGGAGAAGACAACAAATCTGTGCGAGAAGACAACAAATCTGTGCGAGAAGACAACAAATCTGTGCGAGAAGACAACAAATCTGTGCGAGAAGACAACAAATCTGTGCGAGAAGACAAGAAATCTGTAGTAGAAAACAAATCTGTGGGAGAAGACAACAAATCTGCGGGAGAAGACAACAAATCTGTGGGAGAAGACAACAAAAACATCATTATGTCTTTGGAATGACCAAGAAACGTATGGTGAGTTGTCTTGTACTGAAATGTAGACGAACTGGTCCTTGATAGATGGCGTTTCAGTTTCGTGCCTGCGGCCGTGAATGTTTTTGTTTATTCGACGAACCAACATCGTGACACAGGAGTGTAACCCATAAGTGCTCCGTTCTACTTCTAACTCAAGCCTGAATCTGGAGAATCTCAGTGCAGTGCACGAACTTCGTTGCACTGGCACCTGAAATACTGTGGGTAGTTTTTCAGCTCCAAATTTGGCCGAGCAGAGCCGTTATCCTACGGTTTTTGATTTCCAACTGCCAAGGGATTTTTTTACGTGCAAGAATACACACTAGCGTCTGATCTTACTACCCAGAGACCAGGGACAATTATTAGAAGTCTAGGTGAAAAAAAATCCCAGCCTTCACCAGGGCCTGAACCCGAGACCTTTAACATGCGAGGGGGACATCATGCCTCTAGATCACGCAGCCCTTTTGTTTACAGCAAAGCTGCGATATGTGCACCTTTTTGCCGACACATCCGACTTCACCAGGCATTTGTTTACTGAGTTAGCCACGGTCGTAAGTAAAGTAAAGTAAAGATCGCTTTTCACGCCTTTATATGCATCGGGTATATGGGAAGAGCACCTATATTTTTACATACAAATCGGCACTAGGTGGGTAATGTGGTCAGCGTTACACCGGCCGTCTTAACTTCCCCAGGACATACATCCTGGTACCCATTTTAGGCTGGGTCGACCTGCGACGCCCCATACCATGATAAAAATCCACGCAGCCAGCAGTGGGTTTCGATCACGGTACGTTGGTATTACGAGTCGGACTCGCGACGTTAAAACGTCTGGTACCGTCAGGACACGAGAGTCTAGCCGCTACACCACGTCGACTTCCAGTCACGGCTGACTCTATAAATAGCTCAAGTCGGACGTGAGTTAACCTCCCCATTCCGGGTAGCATAAATCTAACCTGTACGCCCAAGGGTTCAGAGAGGGTTCTTTACTTGTGTTCAGAAACCAAATAACCCCTGCCCTAATTTCCCTGTATTTTCCAGCGTGCACTTTAAAATTTGCCGGAAATTATATGTGCAAGGCAGGAAAAACATGACCCCGGGCGTTATGATATTATCCCTATTCCTTCCCTGTACTTCTTTTTGTAACATCCTCCCTTTCCCTAATGAAGTCCCAGAAAAGAGGCCGGGGGTATTCTTCTAATTAACCACCAACTTATTTCTCTGCACATCTTCTGGACAACTCTAGCACTGCTACAATCATGAATCTCTTTAATCCATGCGTGTTTCTTTGTATTCCCTGTGTAATTATCATTAGTCGACTTCCTAGCTGGAACCTCTGTGATTAACTTTGGTTGTTTTATGTTCGCTTTATAATTATCTCACTGCCTGTGTTTTCTTTATATTTCAGTCAGTCAATTAGGTGACATTTCTACAGTAATAGTTGGCGGAAATGGATTTCCAACACTTTTAGTCTTTTGTCTTGGTAGTACACTCTCTCAGATTGATGTTCCTCCAACTCTTAATGTTGTCCTCCCATTTGCCTCGTTGTCATCCTTTTGCTCATTTGCCTTAGATCTTTTCCTTCAGTATGGTTTTTAAGACCAAAACGTTACGTCTTTTAAAGTGACCGAAATATTGCAATTATTCCACTTGTATCACTTTCAGTTACTCTTTTTTCATTCGTAGGAAAGATATAAAACCGAATAAAAAGTAAATCAGCGAGCTTCACAAAATAACAAACACATAGAAAACGTGAACGTTTGCGGCTATAGAGCCTTCGTCATTACATACATAAATCAAACAAAACCACACGAATGCACAAAATCACTTAACTCACATGTCCAGATGCAGCCACATGGATGTCTTGCCAACGCGTTGAAAAGAACACACTGGAACGGAAAATAAATACCCGTGACATGGTACAATCAATCGTCATTTCATTCGTAGTCTTGCAAGAACCACTGCATTTGATTATTTTCGGCTCAGTGTAATACCACTTCTTCTTCTGTATATCCACACCTCAGTTTGATTTTTCTAGTTATGTTATGTTATCGCAATCGACGTCACTGCACTTTAGGCATTCATATGCAGCAGTCCTCCGATGCAGCAGCCACTCCAAAGTACTTCTAATTTTTCCCACAAAAAGCTGGTTAGATTGTCTCCTATCTCGGCCTCGACGACGGCATAGACGTGCTTCACCATGCTTTACTCCTATGTCACGCAATCGTATTAGTGTCAGGGATTCTTCATTATCCACTAGCCCAGTCCGTACAGCGCTGACGATATCTGCTCTGTCCATGCTTCTTTCCACATGCCTTAGTGCAATCTTGCTAATTGGCCCGCTCGCTCACTTCCCTTTACGTTCCCATGATCAGGTGTGTAGATCCAGGTGAGGGAGGTAAGGTGCGATATGTAAATGATTTTTCTAGTTGTTTGCTTACTGTATAGGTACTTTATGTTTAATGTCACTCACATCAATGAACAAGTTAGTTGCGTATCCTTTACCGGACGTTGCAGAAGCCACCCCACCATTTTTTGGCTGTTTTGATTTTTCTAGGCACTTTTTTCGTTCAGTAGTTTGCCATTGCCACTGAACGGTCAACTGTCGGTACGACTGTCGAAACCAAAGCAAGACAAATGGTCGACAGCTGGGATCAAAAGTTGACACTTTTGTACTCATGTTAAAAAGTTGTCTTGGGATACGAATATTACTAACTGAAAGATCTACCAGAGACAGTCAATTAGACAGCGAAAGGGAGAGATTAAAAAAAAAGGAAGGGGGGAGGGGGTTAAGATAGGTTGGGCAGACTGCTCATTGAAATGAATTTATTCTTCGCAGTAGTCATAGTAGCAGTAGTATCAACAATAGTAGTGGGAACAGCAGCAGCAATAGTAGCAGTAGCAATAGCAACAGTAACATCAGCACAGGAGATGGATGAAAAGAATGAGAACAAGAGGTGCTTTATTAATATCCTACCCCAGCTGACGTCACAAGAAAGCACATTTTAAAGGGTGGTAATACTGGGTTTCCCGGCTTTCTGATGCTTGTAACGACCCCAAAACATCTTAAACAGGCCCTAATTCCAACCCACCAAGTCCCACGAGAGAGTGCAGCCTAGGTCACACGACTGAAGGCTGTCTATCTACCACCCCCTGAAATATTAGACTGTCCTGTGACCTGTGGATTTTCCCTGTTTGGGTTAAGATATTTAAAAAGCACCGAAAAAGACAGTCAATGATGAAACGTGTATATATTGACATGGTTCTGTTTTTCTTGCCTTGTTTCAGGTGTGACACACAGCTGACTTTGAAGAACTATAGGTAAGTAGTGACACTGTATGGAGTCTAAAGATGTAGTTTAAAAACACTGTATTATTGTCTGCCTTTCATCCTCCTCCCCAGGGTCCTCCTCGTCTTTTTACATCCCCCTCCTCCTCCTCATCATCATCATCATCTTCATCATCATCATCATCATCATCATCATCACCGTCGTCATCATTTTCTTCTTCCTCTCTGCATTTTCTTAGCTCCTTATTCTTCTCCTTTTTTTATGCCCTTCTCATCCTTTCGTCTTTTCTTCCATCATCCCTTCTTGTTCTTTTTGAACCATCTTCTTTTTCTTGTTGTTTTTCTGCGGCTCCCTACCCCTTTCCCCCCCCCCCCCCCCCATTCTAATACAGTGACTTCAAGTCAGAGAACATACTATAAACGTCATATAGCGTGACCACGTCATTTGTGATGTGTACAGAAAACTACCATAGATAGCAAGAATTCTGTTTCAGCTACGGTTGTAAGGATTTCAAGTTAAAGCACTTTCCAAGTACTGAGCAGCAGTACAATACTACTCGCAACTTTATGTTTTGAAAAATTTGTTATATTTAATTTACCCAAGTTACTGTAAGCAAGCTCTGTGTTTGTTTGAATAGGTGTCTGTTTTATTAGGTTACTTGCGTATCCTTTACAGGACGTTGCAGAACCGACCCCTGCCGACCTCTGGCTGTTGTGTGGTTTCTCTAAGAAAATTTACGTCCAGTAGTTTGGCATTGCTTTTCGGACGGTCGACCCCCTGATACCACTGTCGAAACCAACGCAAGGCGCAGTGCCCGCAGCTGGGATCGAACCTGGCACTCCGGCATTACTAAGCGTTCGCATCGACTTAGCCACAGAGCTGACCTGTTTTATTAAATACCTCAAATATGGCAACATGAAAACTAAAAGCTTGTTTACATTTTTTTTTTTTAAATTCTCACCAGAACACGATTATTTCCAGTCTGCACCCCAAATTTCAACAGCTTACCCCGATCGGTTGCTGAATTACAAATGTGTTTCAATGTGGGTAGAACTTTTAAAACCGCCTATAGCAACGTGGCGATTACTGCCGATTTCACGTTGCATTGTTTCAAAGTACGGGACACAACCACAGCTTGACCTGTAATAATGTTGCTTCAAAGGTTCGGTCCCTTTGAATACCTCACTTGGCTAACTGGGCTATGTCAGTTATTCAGGTTTATTGCAGCTGTCCTAGTTTTTTAGTTAGTTCTTCTTCAAACATATGACCAGGAAGGAATACACGATGGCGATCACAGCTCTCTAGTCCTCTCTGCCTTGAAATGTGTCGATGAAGTTTATGTTTGTAAACCCTTCAGTGAAGATAAATGGTAGTTAGCTGTAGACTGCCCCCCCCCCCCCCTCAACCCGCCCTCTCCCTTTTTTTATAGATGAAGTACGGAAACTTGAAGCACTTGCTTTTTTGTTTAAATGTACACAGCGGCCTACTGTCTGTCTGTCTGTCTGTCTGTCTGTCTGTCTGTCTGTCTGTCTGTCTGTCTGTCTGTCTGTCTGTCTGTCTGTCTGTCTGTCTGTCTGTCTGTCTGTCTGTCTGTCTGTCTGTCTGTCTGTCTGTCTGTCTGTCTGTCTGTCTGTCTGTCTGTCTGTCTGTCTGTCTGTCTGTCTGTCTCTCTGTCTGTCTGTCTGTCTTTCTTCCTGCCTTCCTGCCTGCCTGCTTGCCTGCCTGCCTGTCTGTTTGTCTGTTTATCTATTTATCTAACTATCTTTTAGTCAGTCTATCTGTCCGTCCGTCTGTCCGTCTAAGCCTATCAGCGTCACTCTGTGATGAAAAATGCAATATTGCTTGTCCCTCTGGCTTTACTCTTGTGACCATTGCCGACGATATTCAAAACTAACACTTTAGTAAAACCAGTAAAGTCATTCTAGTCTGATCGGCGACAAGTAGTTTCTTTGGAGAACTGTCTCGATCTGTCTGTATTCTCTAACTGACTCTCTATTCTTCTCTCCTTGTCTCTCTGTCTCTCCTTGTCTCTGTCTCTCTAAATCTCTCTGTCTCTCTTTCTTTATCTGTATGTCTATTTCTTATGTATTTTTATGTTTTTCTGTCTCTGTCTGTCTCTCTCTCTTTCTCGCTGTGTATCTCTCTGTCGCTCTTTCTCTCCCTGTCTCTCTGATATATCTTTCTCTCTGTCTCTGTCTTGTTCTCTTAGTCTAACTGTCGATCTCTCTGTCTCTCTCTTTCCCTCTCTTTCTCTCTCTATCTTTTTCCTCTCTGTCTCCTGTCGATCTCTCTCTCTCTCTTCCCCTCTATGCCTCTGTCTGTCTGTCTCTTTTTCCATATATGTCTCTCCCTGTCCCTCTGTCTTTCCGTTTCTATCTGTCACTCTGCCTCTCTCGTTCTCTCTATGTCTTTCTCTATCTATTTCTCTTTCTGTTTGTCCGTCCCTCTCGCTATGTCAAGCTTTGTCTCTTCACTGCCTCTCTGTCTCACCTTTTTCTTTGCCTCTCTATGTTTCTCTATCTGTATCTGCCTTTCTGACTCTCTCTGTCTCTCTCTGTCTAAATCTGACTCTCTCTGTCTCTCTTTCTTTCTGACTCTCTTCTGTAACGTTTTATCTGTATCTCTATTTTTCTATTTTTTTCTCCACCTCTCTTTTTAACTTTGTTTCACTGTCTTTAACTCTCTCAGACTTTCTCTCTTGTCTTATATTTCTGTCTCTGCCTCTCTCTGTCTCTCTCTTTCTGATTGTCTCTTACTGTCTTTTTCTGTCTCTACGTCTCTCTATCCCTCTTATTATCTCTGTCTCTCTATGTCTGTCTGTCTCTCCCGTTCTCTCTAATTCTCTTTGTTTCCCCGTCTTTCTTTGTCTCTCTGTCTTCCTATGTATCTGTCTCACTATTTCTCTCTGACTCTTTGACTCTCTCTGTTCTCTCTTTTGTGTATATTTCTGTATCTCTGTCTCTGTTTCTCTCTTTCTCTCTCTCTCTCTCTCTCTCTCTCTCTCTCTCTCTCTCTCTCTCTCTCTCTCTCTCTGACTTTCCTCTGTTTCGTTTTGTCTATCCTTTTCTCTCTGATTCTCTCTGTCTATTTGACTCTTTTCGGTGTCTTTCTGTCTCTCCGCCTCTCTCTTTCTTTCTCTGTCTCTCAAATTCTCCATGTTTCTGTCTATCTTTCCTAGTATATCTCTGTCTCACCCTGTCTCTCATTGTCTCTCTTTCTCCCTTTCTATCTCTGTTACTCTTCTGTCTTTCGGTTTTTCTGCCACTATCTGACTCTCTCTATATCTCTCTTAATTCCTGTGTCTCTCTGTCTCGCTAACTCTGTCTCTTTGGGTCTCGATGACTGTCTTTCTGTCCCTCTGTCTCTTGATCTTTCTTTCTCTCTTTTCTGCATCGTTTTGTCTCTCCCTCTTCCTGTCTGTTACCGTATATCTTTCTATTTGTCTATCTCTGTCTTTCTCTCTCTCTCTCTCTCTCTCTCTCTCTCTCTCTCTCTCTCTCTCTCTGTGTGTGTGTGTGTGTGTTTCTCTGTCCTGTCTTTATCCGCCTGTGTCTCCCTCTGCCTTTCTGTATCTCGCTGTTTCACTCTCTCTCTGTCTATCTCTGTCTCTCCCTGTCTCTGTCGCCCTCTTTCTGTCTCTGTCTGTCTGTCTGTCTGTCTGTCTCTGTAAATCTCTCCTGCTCAGTTACAACAAAACGTAGACATGGATGGAACCAGGATAGTCAAGGAGTGAAATTGTCACCACGACTTACCCCTCCCTCGAACACATTGTAGCATATCGAACATAACCAGGATAAGACAACAGTGACATTATCTACTTGGACACATCGTAGCATATCGAACATAACCAGGATAAGACAAAAGTGACATAATCTACTTACACACATTGTAGCATATCGAACATAACCAGGATAAGACAACAGTGACATTATCTACTTGGACACATCGTAGCATATCGAACATAACCAGGATAAGACAAAAGTGACATAATCTACTTACACACATTGTAGCATATCGAACATAACCAGGATAAGACAACAGTGACATTATCTACTTGGACACATCGTAGCATATCGAACATAACCAGGATAAGACAAAAGTGACATAATCTACTTAGACACATTGTAGCATATCGAACATAACCAGGATAAGACTACAGTGGCATTATCTACTCGGACACATTGTAGCATATCGAACATAACCAGGATAAGACAAAAGTGACATTATCTACTTAGACACATTGTAACATATCGAACATAACCAGGATAAGACAACAGTGACATTATCTACTCGGACACATTGTAGCATATCGAACATAACCAGGATAAGACAACAGTGGCATTATCTACTCGGACACATTGTAGCATATCGAACATAACCAGTCTTTTATACATATACAATTCTTTGCACTATCATATGAAACGTGACATGATTTAGTGGACACACAATCGCATGCGGATTGGACAGTCGTGAGTTCGAGTCCCAACAGACCCAGGTCGACTTTGCCTTGAATGGACACCAGGTATAGTCATGGGAAGTAAAGGCAGATGGTGTGATGTTGATCATTTCAACGCACATGTGCCACTTGGTCTATAAAACAAAGACCAACCCTATATCCCATACATTAGACGACGCCCCTCCCGGTTACTCAAATGTTATGTTTTATAATATAATAAATTTAAGCAATGTAGGGTAAACACAACTGATGATACCGCATTGTACAGGATGATGGTTTATACCGTAAGATCCCTACGCAAGGAGACCAAATGAATATTCTCAGAAAAGATGACAAGGTGATGGAGGGTTCACTAATGACTTGTCCTAACCGTGAATAGTAACCTAAGGAACGTCATAATATGTAGGCACCAGTAAGTAGTTACCATTGTTCAACGGGCAAGTATCAAGGTTGATGAAGTCACGCAATATTCAGATAGAGACTCAAGTCAAAGAATAGTAGGATCCCGATAAAATATTTCAGGATACAGCTAGGGTTTATATGGGATCTCAGCTACTCCTTACCATTATAAATCTCACCTGAATTCGTATTATTATTATTATATCTTTTTAGCTAAGCCGATGGAAAGACCGGGACGGTCGTTTTGCGTAGCAACGAATCACTAGATCTAGGGTTTTGTCCCCTAGTAGTAACTAATAAAAAACTGCATAATTTATGTGCTTTTTAATGCCGTCTTAGATTTACCACTATTCCCGCATCTACATTTATTTAAAATGCGCAATAGTTTTAACTAACAAGATGCAATAAACTCTTGCCGGACTGAAATATTCTGTTGGTTTGTCACAACCAGGATAAGACAAAAGTGACATTATCTAATTGGACACATTGTAGCATATCGAAAATAGACAGGATAAGACAAAAGTGACATTATCTAATTGGACACATTGTAGCATATCGAACATAACCAGGATAAGACAACAGTGACATTATCTACTTAGACACATTGTAGCATATCGAACATAACCAGGATAAGACAACAGTGACATTATCTACTCGGACACATTGTAGCATATCGAACATAACCAGGATAAGACAACAGTGACATTATCTACTCGGACACATTGTAGCATATCGAACATAACCAGGATAAGACAACAGTGACATTATCTACTCGGACACATTGTAGCATATCGAACATAACCAGGATAAGACAACAGTGACATTATCTACTCGGACACATTGTAGCATATCGAACATAACCAGGATAAGACAACAGTGACATTATCTACTCGGACACATTGTAGCATATCGAACATAACCAGGATAAGACAACAGTGACATTATCTACTCGGACACATTGTAGCATATCGAACATAACCAGGATAAGACAACAGTGACATTATCTACTTAGACACATTGTAGCATATCGAACATAACCAGGATAAGACAACAGTGACATTATCTACTTAGACACATTGTAGCATATCGAACATAACCAGGATAAGACAACAGTGACATTATCTACTTAGACACATTGTAGCATATCGAACATAGCCAGGATAAGACACTAGTGACATTATCTACTCGGACACATTGTAGCATATCGAAAATAGCCAGGATAAGACAACAGTGACATTATCTACTCGGACACATTATAACGCACCCTTAGCGTGAAAGGAACAGGAAAAGAAGCAGCGACATTCTAGTTCTGAACACTGTGTATCACAGTCATAGAAAAGGAATAGGCATAAACGACGCTCTCTCTTTTTCCACTCTGTTTTATATCCCAGGAAGAAGAGGCGTTCTCTCTATAGACATCCGTATTTTATCATAGGTATAAAACCAGTAAATGAAATAAGAGGCAGTCTCTCTCCTATAGACATCCTTTTTTTTTTATCATAGACTGGAAACAGGAAATGACCGAACTTGCATTCTCTCTATAGACACTCTGTATTGTGTCCTAGTCATGTATCCAGGAACTCACAGAAAGGGTATTCTCTCCATGGACACAACTTTCTAGGGACAGGAAGTGACAGAAGCGACATTCTCTCCATGGACACAACTTTCTAGGGACAGGAAGTGACAGAAGCGACATTCTCTCCATGGACACAACTTTGTAAGGACAGGAAATGACAGTAGCGATATTCTCTCCATGGACACAACTTTGTAAGGACAGGAAATGACAGAAGCGACATTCTCTCCACGGACACAACTTTGTAAGGACATGAAATGATAGAAGCGATATTCTCTCCATGGACACAACTTTGTAAGGACAGGAAATGACAGAAGCGATATTCTCTCCATGGACACAACTTTGTAAGGACATGAAATGACAGAAGCTATATTCTCTCCACGGACACAACTTTGTAAGGACATGAAATGATAGAAGCGATATTCTCACCATGGACACAACTTTGTAAGGACAGGAAATGACAGAAGCGATATTCTCTCCATGGACACAACTTTGTAAGGACATGAAATGACAGAAGCGATATTCTCTCCACGGACACAACTTTGTAAGGACATGAAATGATAGAAGCGATATTCTCACCATGTACACAACTTTGTAAGGACATGAAATGACAGAAGCGATATCCTCACCATGGACACAACTTTGTAAGGACATGAAATGACAGAAGCGATATCCTCTCCATGGACACAACCTTGTAAGGACAGGAAATGATAGAAGCGATATTCTCACCATGGACACAACTTTGTAAGGACATGAAATGATAGAAGCGATATTCTCTCCATGGACACAACTTTGTAAGGACAGGAAATGACAGAAGCGATATTCTCTCCATGGACACAACTTTGTAAGGACATAAAATGATAGAAGCGATATTCTCACCATGGACACAACTTTGTAAGGACAGGAAATGACAGAAGCCATATTCTCTTTACGGACACAACTTTCTAAGGACAGGAAATGATAGAAGCGATTTTCTCTCCATGGACACAACTTTGTAAGGACAGGAAATGACAGAACCGATATTCTCTCCACGGACACAACTTTGTAAGGACATGAAATGATAGAAGCGATATTCTCTCCATGGACACAACTTTGTAAGGACAGGAAATGACAGAAGCGATATTCTCTCCATGGACACAACTTTGTAAATACATGAAATGATAGAAGCGATATTCTCTCCACGGACACAACTTTGTAAGAACATGAAATGATAGAAGCGATATTCTCACCATGGACACAACTTTGTAAGGACAGGAAATGACAGAAGCGATATTCTCTCCATGGACACAACTTTGTAAGGACACGAAATGACAGAAGCGATATTCTCTCCACGGACACAACTTTGTAAGGACAGGAAATGATAGAAGCGATATTCTCACCATGGACACAACTTTGTAAGGACATGAAATGACAGAAGCGATATTCTCTCCATGGACACAACATTGTAAGGACAGGAAATGATAGAAGCGATATTCTCACCACGGACACAACTTTGTAAGGACAGGAAATGACAGAAGCGATATTCTCTCCATGGACACAACTTTGTAAGGATATAAAATGACAGAAGCGATAGTCTCTCCATGGACACAACTTTGTAAGGACATGAAGTGACAGAAGCGATATTCTCTCCATGGACACAACTTTGTAAGGACAGGAAATGACACAAGCGATATTCTCTCCATGGACACAACTTTGTAAGGATATGAAATGACAGAAGCGATATTCTCTCCATGGACACAACTTTGTAGGGACAGGAAATGACAGAAGCGATATTCTCTCCATGGACACAACTTTGTAAGGACAGGAAATGACAGAAGCGATATTCTCTCCATGGACACAACTTTGTAAGGACAGGAAATGACAGAAGCGATATTCTCTCCATGGACACAACTTTGTAAGGACATGAAATGACAGAAGCGATATTCTCTCCACGGACACAACTTTGTAAGGACATGAAATGATAGAAGCGATATTCTCACCATGGACACAACTTTGTAAGGACATGAAATGACAGAAGCGATATTCTCTCCATGGACACAACCTTGTAAGGACATGAAATGATAGAAGCGATATTCTCACCATGGACACAACTTTGTAAGGACATGAAATGATAGAAGCGATATTCTCACCATGGACACAACTTTGTAAGGACATGAAATGACAGAAGCGATATTCTCTCCATGGACACAAATTTGTAAGGATATGAAATGACAGAAGCGATATTCTCTCCACGGACACAACTTTGTAAGGACAGGAAATGATAGAAGCGATATTCTCTCCATGGACACAACTTTGTAAGGACAGGAAATAACAGAAGCGATATTCTCTCCATGGACACAACTTTGTAAGGACATGAAATGATAGAAGCGATATTCTCACCATGGACACAACTTTGTGAGGACATGAAATGATAGAAGCGATATTCTCTCCATGGACACAACTTTGTAAGGACAGGAAATGACAGAAGCGATATTCTCTCCATGGACACAACTTTGTAAGGACATGAAATAACAGAAGCGATATTCTCTCCATGGACACAACTTTGTAAGGACAGGAAATGACAGAAGCGATATTCTCTCCATGGACACAACTTTGTAAGGACATGAAATGATAGAAGCGATATTCTCACCATGGACACAACTTTGTAAGGACATGAAATGACAGAAGCGATATTCTCTCCATGGACACAACCTTGTAAGGACAGGAAATGATAGAAGCGATATTCTCTCCATAGACACAACTTTGTAAGGACAGGAAATGACAGAAGCGATATTCTCTCCACGGACACAACTTTGTAAGGACATGAAATGACAGAAGCGATATTCTCTCCATGGACACACATTTGTAAGGATATGAAATGACAGAAGCGATATTCTCTCCATGGACACAACTTTGTAAGGACATGAAATGACAGAAGCGATATTCTCTCCACGGACACAACTTTGTAAGGACATGAAATGATAGAAGCGATATTCTCACCATGGACACAACTTTGTAAGGACAGGAAATGACAGAAGCGATATTCTCTCCATGGACACAACTTTGTAAGGACATGAAATGACAGAAGCGATATTCTCTCCACGGACACAACTTTGTAAGGACATGAAATGATAGAAGCGATATTCTCACCATGGACACAACTTTGTAAGGACATGAAATGACAGAAGCGATATTCTCTCCATGGACACAACCTTGTAAGGACAGGAAATGATAGAAGCGATATTCTCACCATGGACACAACTTTGTAAGGACATGAAATGATAGAAGCGATATTCTCACCATGGACACAACTTTGTAAGGACATGAAATGACAGAAGCGATATTCTCTCCATGGACACAAATTTGTAAGGATATGAAATGACAGAAGCGATATTCTCTCCACGGACACAACTTTGTAAGGACAGGAAATGATAGAAGCGATATTCTCTCCATGGACACAACTTTGTAAGGACAGGAAATGACAGAAGCGATATTCTCTCCATGGACACAACTTTGTAAGGACATGAAATGATAGAAGCGATATTCTCACCATGGACACAACTTTGTGAGGACATGAAATGATAGAAGCGATATTCTCTCCATGGACACAACTTTGTAAGGACAGGAAATGACAGAAGCGATATTCTCTCCATGGACACAACTTTGTAAGGACATGAAATGATAGAAGCGATATTCTCAACATGGACACAACCTTGCCGGGACATGAAATGACAGAAGCGATATTCTCTCTCCATGGACACAACCTTGTAAGGACATGAAATGATAGAAGCGATATTCTCACCATGGACACAACCTTGTAAGGATATGAAATAACAGAAGCGATATTCTCTCCATGGACACAACTTTGTAAGGACATGAAATGACAGAAGCGACATTCTCTCAATGGACACAACTTTGTAGGGACATGAAATAATAGAAACGGCATTCTCTCCATGGACACAACTTTATAGTGGACATGACACCAGGAAGTGACAGAAGCGACATTTCTTCCATAGACACTAGAAATGTTCAGAAATAAAACCAGAAAATGACAGAAGATACATCAGGACGTTCCCTGGACCTCCTTATAGCACATTCTAGAACCAAAGGGAACCAGGATAAGACACAATAAAAAAAGATAGCCTTACCACGTCATCTCCTTTCCTTGGACAGCTCACATCGATCCCTGACACCGGTGGATCCATGATAAGACAGTTGGATTGACCTACATGGTGTGCAAATGGGGAGACCATCGTATAACACATCCCCGCCATGCCACACCTCTTGCCACCTTGTAAGGTTAGGTGCGAATCCTTTACAGGGCGTTGCAGAACCGACCCCAGCAGGCGCCTGGCTGTTGTGTGGTTTCTTTAGGCAAATTTACGTCCAGTAGTTTGCCATTGCTTTCTGTACGATCGACCCCTGATATCACTGTAAAAACCAACGCATGGCCTGCAGCTGGGATTGAACCCGGCACCCCGGCATTAGGAAGCGTTCGCATCGACTTAGCCACAGAGCCGACCGATACCTTTTAAAATGTCCCAGATATGGGCAAAATAAAAATGAGACAGAAGGCACATCCCCGCCATGACATCCCCCGACTTTTCCCCGTTCGTACAATCGGCAATGAGAAAATCCCGTGCAGGAAAACCCTAGTGTCCCACACTGGGAAATAGGAAATCAGTTTGGACAGGGCCCGATGAAGTGACAGCCTGGGACAGGGGGCAGCGCTGGCGATTCTGTTCAGCAGCGACGAGACGCGCGGTTATTTTGTGTGTTGGCATTTTCGCCGTTGGAGCCGTTATTTTGTTTGGGTGTTTGAGAATTTCTTCGTGCTGGTGTCAGATGTACATTACATATTCCGGACTCTAGGATTTCGTTTTCAGCAGTAGTATCTATTGTAGGATAAGACAAGGTTTTGTGCAATAGTATCTATTGTAGGATAAGACAAGGTTTTGTGCAATAGTATCTGTTGTAGGATAAGACAAGGTTTTGTGCAATAGTATCTATTGTAGGATAAGACAAGGTTTTGTGCAATAGTATCTATTGTAGGATAAGACAAGGTTTTGTGCTATAGTATCTGTTGTAGGATAAGACAAGGTTTTGTGCAATAGTATCTATTGTAGGATAAGACAAGGTTTTGTGCAATAGTATCTGTTGTAGGATAAGACAAGGTTTTGTGCAATAGTATCTGTTGTAGGATAAGACAGGGTTTTGTACAATATTATCTGTTGTAGGATAAGACAAGGTTTTGTGCAATAGTATCTGTTGTAGGATGTTGCCGATATCAGTGTACTTGTCTATCATAATCCCCACCCTTACTGGAGGGGGCTGCGTGGTCTCTGGGCATGGTGTCTGTCTCGAGTGCTGGAGGTTCTGGGTTCGATCCCCGGCGGGGACTGAAATTTTTTTTCACTTGGACTTGGACTTCTAGTAATTCCCCTTCGTCTCTGGGTAGTGAGATCAGTCGCCTGTGTGCATTGTTGCGCACGTAATTTCCCTTGGCAGTTGGAAATCGAAAAAAGTAGTCTAACGGCGCTGCCTGGGCAAAATTTTGAGTTAGAAATCTGCCCAAAGTATCTCAGGATCCTCGTCGGTGCTTCAGAGCCTGCGCAACGTGCTGAGTTAGAAGAAAAATGGAGCACTTATGGGTTGCTACCCGTATGCCGTGATGTTGATATGCTGTTCAAAACCGCAAACAGGTCAGCAGGTTACTTGAAAACCGTTTTGTGGTTCCCAAATATGTTACAGAGCTGTACGATTGAACTGGCGTTCCGGGATTTGTACCAGCTTGATTATCATCCGAGAGATGTCAATCCTAGAGATTGCAATTCCTCCAGCGAATAAACCTAAGTAAAAGTTAAGTAAAGGATCCTTTTCCACGCCTTTCAGGCGTATGAGGTATATGGGGCTAGACATATATGTGGTCAGCATCAAGCCGGCCGCCTTTACTTCCCAGGACTGCACGTAGTACCCACTCAAGGCTGCGTCGACCTGGGAGCCGAAGCCATTTTTGAAAAATGTTCGGCTCCGCCAGGTAGCGAAAACACGACCTTCCGATCCGCAGGCGAGCGTCTAACCACTACGCCACAGCGACTACTCGAAGAAACTAAAAAGAAAAAATAAATACACTTATTATATTAGAAGATGGTGGTTGCAGGGTGAATAATAAAAATAATAGTAATAATAATTGTACCTACAGGCCCAACAATATCATCATAAAGTTAAACGGTCCTCAAACTGGTATAGAAGTAGTGTGATTGATCATGTCCAGGCACTGTCTCCGGACCTCAGCGTATATCTGCAGCTCGACCTTCTGGGTTTTTCTATGGGGATACAGTGGCTAGACCACAGGTTATCAGCCATCCCGTCGTGACATCACATGGAGTTATTATTGTGGGGTTACAGGGCAGAGTGGGCTATAAACATTTTTAAAAAAAAAGGAAAAATGAAAGAATTCGCTGACATTCTTTTTACATTACGAACTGCACAACTCTCATGACGCGAAACGCAGTTATTTAAAACTGTGGCTAAACAACATCTTGTCTCGGAAGGCTGAACAATCTTGGTCATATCAAGCGCCAAGGTTTGGTTAGTTGCATATTCTTTACAGGACGTTGCAGAACCAACGTGGTTGGTTTTTCTAGGCAAATTTACGTCCAGTAGTTTGCCATTGCTTTTTGGACGGTCGGCTTTCTTGATACCACTGTCGAAACCAACGCAAGGGTGTATGGCCCGCAGCTGGGATCGAATCCGGCATCCCGGCAATACGAAGCATTCGCATCGACTTAGCTACAGAGCCGACCAAGCGCCAAGGCGGTTTGTAAAAAATAACAGCAGAGGGCATGACATCAGGAAGGCGGAGGCAGGGGCCGACCAACAGGAAGATGGGCATAGGATTTAAGTGACCCCTTGACTATGAAAGTACACAAAGCGCGAGACCTGGCGTGAGACCGAGCTTCTGTCAGGCAGACTGTAAGGAGAGCGACGTTCTGCAAAGGACCTGCTACATGATGATGAGACTGGAATGACTTCAAGAACACCCAAGAAGGACACAGAAGAGATTGAACAGGTTATCTTCTTTTTCTGTTTTCGTCCTTAAAAGAACGGTTCACACGTTGTGTTGTGGTTCATATTTTTATTATGATACCTGTGACCTTCAGCCAACACATCCGATTAAAAAAAAACTGTTATTCGTCGTCTTCTACGACATGCTTGGTAGGTAGCAATGGGCCTGATATTTTTACCTCGATATGGGGCTCCAGAATTTACACGGAGAAACACAGATTATCAATATGTGCGTGTATACTAGGCAACAGAGGTAGAGGAAATTTGTTTTAAATATATTAACCAAATAAGATTCGATGGGTGAATTAGTAACCTCCACACAGCCAATACTTCCAGGGATATTTTCTCAAACACAATGTCGGCTGGGTCTATATGGGAGCCTAGGCTGATTTAAAAAAATGCTTAGACTAGGAGAATGTTTCCCTCACAGGGTACAGCCACTTTCAGCCACATCCAGCCAGAACGTATTGCCTCGACCAGGAGCACCAGAGCATGGGAGATTGGACACTTCCATACAGATTCGAGGACAAGAAAAGTTGTCTGTCACACGGCGCAGCCAAATCCAGCCGCAGAAGTTAAAGTAGATCAGATGCAATCAGTTAAGTCTCGACTAAAAGCACTGGAACATGCAGACAGTGCACTTCCATACAGATTCGAGGACAAGAAAAGTTGTCTGTCACACGGTTCAGCCAAATCCAGCCGCAGAAGTTAAAGTAGATCAGATGCAATCAGTTTGAAGTCTCGACTAGAAGCACTGGAACATGAAGACAGTGCACTTCCATACAGATTCGAGGACAAGAAAAGTTGTCTGACACACGGCGCAGCCAAATCCAGCCGCAAAAGTTAAAGTAGATCAGATGCAATCAGTTTGAAGTCTCGACTAAAAGCACTGGAACATGAAGACAGTGCACTTCCATACAGATTCGAGAAATAGAATTACTGTCTGTCACACGCGCAGCCACATTCAGCCACTTTCAGCCACATCCAGCCAAAACGTATTGCCTCTGCCTCACTGAAAGACTTCTGAATTGATCCTAAAACCTGGGAAGTCGCTGCAAGTGACCGCTCATCCCGGCGCTCCTCTCTTCATCGAGGAGCTGTGGCGCATGAGGCTGGTAGAGCTGCAGCAGCAATTCAGACAAGACAAGAAAGACACTGAAGTAAATCACCAGAGAGATGTGGCCTCAATGCCCGGTCCACACTGTTCAAGAAATGTCAGTGCTAGAATTGACCTTATCAGCCATCTGCGCATTAAAAAAAAACTAATCCAGTTCCAAGTGGGTGTAAGGACTGGTCATAGTCACCTGTGATGGACCAACAAAAAGGTCTCCTGTAGAAGTACTAGAACATTCAGACAGGGACACTTCCATACAGATTCGAGGGAGAGCATTGTTGATTGTGACAGGGTGCAGCCACATCCAGCCACTTTCAGCCAAATTCAGCCAGAACGTATTGTCTCTGCCAGACGCACTAGAAATAGGTTGGGAAATCAACAGGCGGACAGACTGTCTGGTTCTGCACAACTTGGTGGAATACTGCTCCATAAAAAGGCAGACGTGGTTAGTGCCTTGTGGGAGAGCGTGTACAGTTCGGAGAAGCAGATGGATCACCAGTCTGGTGAGATTGATGCAGCAGAGAGTGATCAGAGGTTCTGGCAGATGCTCGAGGCTCAGAGGAAAGGCAAGACGGACGTTTAATCAGAGGGCTACTGGCACCATTAGTATCGGAACTCTTCGCTGGCTGCTGAAGATGGGGACGGAGCGCTTATGGGAATGCCCTGAGTGCTGTGATGTCGGTTCTTGAATCAAATCAAATCAATCAAATCAGCACTCGAACATGCAGGAGTTGCCACTTCCACACAGCTTTAAGAAAAAAAATATTGCTGTCTGTCTCAGAGTACAGCCACATCCGGGCACATAGGGTAAAGGTGATCGGATGCAATCAGTGTTCACTGTCTCGATCTGGAGCCCCAGGAAATTGGGGCATGGGGACTTTCACATAGATTCGAAATCACGACGGCCGGCTGGAAAAGCAAACGCGATATCTATTGCGCTATGAAGACTCCCATCACTGGGTTGTAATTATCCCAAGATAGATAGGGTAGGAGAGTCGTCACGCCCACGTCTGCTATAAACCCCGCAAAACACCGGCAGCAGAAGGTTGGTTTGAAGCTGTTATAGTCCGCCGCAAAAGTTGTGCCCAGCGTTAAAAATCTGCAACTTAGTAACCGTTCGGTGTAAATTGTAAAATTGTTTACATTCGGCATGTAATCTAAAAATAATCATGTCCTTGTATGAAAATAATTACATTGTAAATAAACCTCTAATTTTTATTTTGCCTTATATATGAAACACACACACACACACACACACACACACACACACACACACACACACTCACACACACACCGAATTAGCATATTTATACTTAATGAAGTAAGGCTAATTTTGCAAAACAGCAAATTGCACACGTTTTAATCTGTGCAAGGCGCACTTGATTAGTGAATTCGGTACGTTATTTACTGTCATATGTCATAGTCTCATTTACATAATTGTAACCCAGTTCGCAGGCGTTTAGCCCACATGTGGTCAATCTCCTGCATTACCCTCCGTGAGTTACATGAACACAATATTTCATTGTATGTGTGATAGGCTATCATAATAATCACCAGGCATGCCCGGCTTACCTTTCTTCTCAGCGCAGAGTGTCGACCAGATCCCCTGGTCACTCCTAACTGTACCTTTCTCTCCAGACCATCACGATCTCTTGGCGTGCCCACATCGCTCACATGCTGCCAACAGGTCTTGACCACGTCCAGCTTGTCATGCATCAATTAAAATACCCACTGGGAAAGAACCAATTCACTTACTAACTCGCCTGCGTTCCAAAGATACAATATTCAAAGAACTCTACCTACCCAGGACCTCTAAAGTGATGCCTGCCAATGCATGTGTTCACCTTTTGTTGACATGCTTTCTGGGGCATGGGGACTTTCGCCTGCGTTCCAAAGATACAATATTCAAAGAACTCTACCTACCCTGGACCTCTAAAGTGATGCCTGCCAATGCATGTGTTCACCTTTTGTTGACATGCTTTCTCGGGCATGGGGACTTTCGCCTGCGTTCCAAAGATACAATATTCAAAAAACTCTACCTACCCAGGACCTCTAAAGTGATGCCTGCCAATGCATGTGTTCACCTTTTGTTGACATGCTTTCTGGGGCATGGGGACTTTCGCCTGCGTTCCAAAGATACAGTATTCAAAGAACTCTACCTACCCTGGACCTCTAAAGTGATGCCTGCCAATGCATGTGTTCACCTTTTGTTGACATGCTTTCTGGGGCATGGGGACTTTCGCCTGCGTTCCAAAGATACAATATTCAAAGAACTCTACCTACCCTGGACCTCTAAAGTGATGCCTGCCAATGCATGTGTTCACCTTTTGTTGACATGCTTTCTGAGTCAGTAACAATCACGACATGAGTGTCCAGCAGGTTCTCAAACCATCGGCAAATGTCATCTTAAAAAAGGCGGATACAAACAAAACATTGCACAATTTATTGCCAGCCAGGCATATTTCGCTGTCTCTCATCAGGCGCGTTACTACAGAGTTAACATCAACATAAAATAAAGCACAAAACTGAATAAATTCAACTGAAATGCGAATAGTTTCTTCGATACATTGTCTCTGTTTCATGTATTGTTTGTATCCGCATTATTTAAATTCATTACGGCTAACTTTGTTAGCCCAGAAAGTGATGACAATGAAATCCAAAATAGGACACAGTTTTTAAAGTATGAGTATCATACTTTCCAAGAAAACAATTGTGTGTTAAAATAACTATCCAGAATTCCTTAGAGTCACCTAAGACTTAAAATAAATAACATTACATTATTTTATCAGGAGAGGCTGGCCGAGTGGTTACAACGAAAGTCTTTTGCGCGGGAGACGGAGATATGATTCTCGGAAGAGATATACATAATACCTGTCTTCTGTCGGGAGTCTAAATACAAATCCCAACCATCACAGTTAGTTTATAATCACTGATTTAGCTATCGCCATACTGCTGTGAATTCTTTTCGGTTTTGTACGATTCCCCACCCCCTTTCCATTAAATATTGTCCCGAATACTAGCCGCTTTATGTGTTGTAGGAATGAGAGTGGGCGAAAAAACACCCATATGGTTGTCAGATTCATTCAGTATACAGTGATCAAAACTTATTTATAAGAAAAGACCTTAAAGGACGTAAGGGGTAATAGTTAGTGGCACATTATGTGTTTCTTTAGGCTGAAAGAGTTGATCCTCAGAATTACAACAGCTCTGTCCCTCACCGCCTAATAGTAATTATAGGTGTTAAGAACTGTTGAATTTTGTCTGTGTGTCTGTGTGGAAGGTTCAACTTCTTTGCATTGAATGTTATTCCATATAGTTCGGTCTTTCTCCGCAGAACGGCTAGCTACCTGCCTAGAGCGTCACACAAAGCACAAACTCCGTAGCTCCTGCGACTCGTGAACTGAATGGCGCAGCCGTGAAACGAACCCACGACTTTAGAGCACGAGGAAAACCGGTTGACCAACTCGCCACGGACATTTCCAGGAATGTTAATAACCTGGGACAAAAGCTAATCATACTTGATTCGTTACTGAAATAAAGAGAGAGAGAGAGAGAGAGAGAGAGAGAGAGAGAGAGAGAGAGAGAGAGAGAAATAGACAGAGAGACACAGAGAGAGAGTGAGATAGAGACAGAAAGAGACAGACAGAGACAGAAAGAGAGACAGAGATAGACAGAAAGAGAGAGAGACACACAGAGAGATAGAGAGAGACAGAGAGAGACAGGGAGAGGGAGAGACAGAGTGAAAGAGACAGAGAGAAAGAGACAGAGAGAGACAGAGGGAGGGAGAGGCACAGAGAGAGGCAGAGACAGCGAGAGACACAGAGAGAGGCAGAGGCAGAGAGAGAGGGAGAGAGAGACAGAGACAGAAAGAGACAGAGACAGAAAGAGACAGAGAGAGAGAAAGAGAGACAGACAGAGTGAGAGACAGAGAGAGACCTAAGACTCACGGAGAGAGACAGAGAGAAAGAGACAGAGAGAGACAGAAAGATAGGCAGAGAGACATAAAGACACACGGAGAGAGACAGAGAGAAAGAGACAGAGAGACAAGCAGAGAGAGACAGAGAGACAGAGAGAGACAGAGAGAGAGTTACACTTAGCCATCCAGACATCCCGGGACAGTTGGTTTAATTGAAGACGTTCAGCTTTTCTGCAGCCGAAACATCCCAGACATCGATTTTGGACCACTTCCCAACAAGGTCTAGCTCACTGAGCTGAAGTTAAGGAGGATTTATTGAACGGGGATAAAGACAGATAGTCGAGTCTGGACTTGCAGACACTAGAGGAGGTAGAGTGGCGGGAAAGTGGCATGTGCTTCAATAGCCGGCCACAGATTCTGGTCTTTAATAGACAAGCAAGGGTTTTTCTGTACTGTTCTAGAACTGGGCCACTGATTGGCCTTTTCTTGTGTCCGGTTGTTGAGCACCAGCTTGTCTTTTTTAGTGAGGTTATTTCTTTGTTTGATTTTGTTATCATCTCCTTTTCCTAGAGAGAAACCCGCGGGGATGCGCTCTAGTTAGTTTTCTGTAGCTTTTATCTACAACGATTTTTCACACAACTAGCTTTAGCATTAGCGAGGATGGGGTTGCCCTACGTTGGAAAAGTTTGGGACAGACGGATAGACAGATATAAATGAGTGAATGAATAAATAAATGAATGAATGAATGAATGAATGTACAAGGGCGCTACTAGTGAATCGGCAACAACTTAATGCGAACAACTGGTAAACCAATGGGTGATATAACACTGACAACCACTGATCTCTGAAACCAACGATGCCACTCTGCGCCAAGTATGCCTGTTCTCACCTTCCTCGGCATGCTTTCTCAGTCAGTTACAATCACGATATGTGTGTGTGTGTGTGCGCGCGCGCGCGGTGTGCATGTGTATTGTGTGTGTTGGGAAGGGGGGGGGGTCTCTATAACCAGCGGAAAGCTGCAGTGACTGCCTCCACCTCCATTCTCGCTATATTGTTATTATGTCCTTAGTTCTTAACCTCACGCTATGTTGTTATTCTGTCCCAAGTTCTGAACCATTGGCCATGTCCATCTGTTTAGTGCAAGATCCGCCATTCCTCCTTTCCCATGTCAGGAATGTCTATAGATTAGTCCAAAGGCTTAGTGTACTCCATGTTTTGTCTCACTGATACCAGGTTGTAGCCCAGTGTTGTGTGTGTGTGTGTGTGTGTGTGTGGGTGGGTGGGTGTGTGTGTGGGTATGTGTGTGGGTGGGTTATGGGTGTAGTTTTCTTGCGTTTCTCGGGTGCCTACATTGATGGATTTGTTCATCATTTCTTGGGGCAGGTTTCTGCTACGTCACTTATCCATCTCTTTCTTGGTCTTCCTCTAGCCTTCCTCCCAGATGTGCAACTGTAAAAAGTCTCAAATGGAGTCTGGTTTGGCGGCATTCTCGTAAGATGACAACGTGTACAACGTATATATAAGTCGTCTTAGGTATAGATAACTATTTGCTACAAAAATTCACGCGTATTCATTGGCAATCATATCTCGCGTCCTCTCCAGCTTAGTTCTGTCAGTTTATTATAAACATCCATCTCAATGCAGTCCTGTTGGGGGGGGGGGGGGGGGGGGGGGCAGCAACGGACGCGTCCCATCCAAGCACATCCGTTGGTACAGAAATGTCTGTACCTCTCATTCTTTGCCTTTCTTACATATGAGATCTCCAGATTCGAGCTTATTTTGATTCTTTGAAGAGACAAACGGGAAGGACGTGAATGCTTTACTCCGAGACGGTGTGTACCAGACACCAGTGATCAGTGTATGCAACAAATCGCCAATCTAAAGTCCCACCACTCCTCAAATCCTTGTGACTTTCTAGCTAAACAGCATAACCTGCAAAAGTCCTTGAGTTTTCAGGGCATATCTTTTTACATATCTAGCTTATTTATATGCAGACTGTTGGTTCTTTGCCTCTCAAGCAGATCAGCCCGAATTGGAAGGAAGCCACCTAACTTTTCGCCTGTTTAAACATACTTTTTAGAGTCGGTATGTCCCCCCCCCCCCCCCCCAGAATGGGACCCAGAACCAACACAAGGATATCATTTGTTCAGCCTCGTCAACTTTCATTCACAGTGTTCCTAATATCCTGTCTTTAACGGAGTACCGGAGGATGTATACCGTGGTAGTGTCCGCTTGTTTTCCCACATACAGTGGCCTTATTCCGTGTGGTTAATTATCTATAGAAAACAAGTAAAGCACCATTTTCCTACTTTATGGCGCATCGAGCATATTATGGTAGTCGTATGTTTGTGTTTATCAAGCGGCGATGAATGGATGATAAAGTCACCAAAACGCCGGCCGTCTTCGTTTTACATGAACATTTCCCTATTCTCATTTTAAACGTATGCTACACACACACACGCACGCACGCACGCACACACACCCCCACACACCCACACACACTCCCGCTTATTTATAATAATTATGAGCTTATAAAGGAATTGGCGCATATTGATGAACAATGGAATGAGCTTTAAAAGACAGTTTGGCTTTTTCCATTAGGCGCGAGTTTTCAACAAAATCAAATGAAAACGTATTTCTCTTTTGTCCAAGTGAAACCCCTTCACATCTGTAGCTGCCTGGACATATCCGGCAACTGGGCAACTGGTGACATTTCCCATCTACGAAACTTTCACCAAACCATGTAAGAACGCAATAGTGTTAGTTATCTCTAAAACTGGTGCATCTGTAGTTGGGGAAAACTATTAATTTCTGTACCTATGTTAGTGTCTCTGGACGTGATAACTGGCACAATGTTGTCCCACTATTCGTTCACACATGGAAGCATGAACTGAAGAAATATCCAGCACTGTTTTCTCTGAAATCAGTACATTTATAACTCAACACAATGTTGTCCCACTATTCGTTCACACATGGAAGCCTGAACTGAAGAAATATCCAGAACTGTTTTCTCTGAAATCAGTACATTTATAACTTAACACAATGTTGTCCCACTATTCGTTCACACATGGAAGCATGAACTGAAGAAATATCCAGAACTGTTTTCTCTGAAATCAGTACATTTATAACTTAACACAATGTTGTCCCACTATTCGTTCACACATGGAAGCATGAACTGAAGAAATATCCAGAACTGTTTTCTCTGAAATCAGTACATTTATAACTTAACACAATGTTGTCCCACTATTCGTTCACACATGGAAGCATGAACTGAAGAAATATCCAGAACTGTTTTCTCTGAAATCAGTACATTTATAACTTAAGGGAACTCGGTAAATTTTTGTGCCTGAAAACATTCTTCTATACTTTGGACGTGAGTATCGCTGTTGTGTTGTTGCTTCAACCGCCCACACATCAGACCATGCTATGAAGCGACATCGGCAAGAACGTTCCTACATCAAGGATCTGGTAGCCTCTCAGAGCTGCCGCAATTTTGGCGATGCCAACGAACAGCCGGAGCTCAAGTTCCTACATTTTGAGAAGACCAAGAAATGGACGTCATGTGTCAGCTTTGGCTACAAGAAACACCGCTTTCCAAGGTTAACATTTTTTTTTTTCAGTTTCAAGTGTTCCTCTTTTGCCTACTTTTCTTTCCCCTTTTCCGCCTCCTTCTTTTTCTTCCTTATCAACTTCCTTCCTGTTTTCCTTTTTCCTCTTCCGCCTCCTTCTCTTTGCCCTCTTCCGCCTCCTTCTTGTCCTTCCTTCCTTCCTTCCTTCCTTCCTGTATTTCTTTCTTGTTCTTTTTGTTCTTCTTGTTCTTGTTCTTTTTGTTCTTTTTCTCCTTGTTCTTGTTCTTCTTGTTTCTTCTTGTACTTCTTCTTCTTCTTCTTCTTCTTCTTCTTCTTCTTCTTCTTCTTCTTCTTCTTCTTCTTCTTCTTCTTCTTCTTCTTCTTCTTCCTCTTCTTCTTCTTCTTCTTCTTCTTCTTCTTCTTCTTCTTCTTCTTCTTCTTCTTCTTCTTTCTTCTTCTTCTTCTTCTTCTTCTTCTTCTTCTTCTTCTTCTTCTTCTTCTTCTTCTTCTTCTTCTTCTTCTTCTTCTTCTTCTTCTTCTTCTTCTTCTTCTTCTTCTTCTTCTTCTTCTTCTTCTTCTTCTTCTTCTTCTTCTTCTTCTTCTTCTTCTTCTTCTTCTTCTTCTTCTTCTTCTTCTTCTTCTTCTTCTTCTTCTTCTTCTTCTTCTTCTTCTTCTTCTTGCTCCTCCTCTTTCTCCTCCTCATTCCCTGTTGCAGTTTTGTCTTCGTCTATTTATTCTCCCAATTTTCTTTATATTTGCTTCTTTAGTATGTTCCTATATCGTTGGCTTTTCCGTTTCCTGTTCCCATCGTTAACGTCCTCTTCCTTTCTGCTACTGTCCAGTAGGGAGGAGGGCGGTTTGGCAGGTTCAGCTGACACTCTGATTAGATGACCGCTCCCCCTCCCCTGATGTGGGTTCCGGGACCCTATTAGAGGGAAAACACGAATAGACCCACTGCCTTTCTAAAAGCATGTCGTAAGAGTCGACTGATTGGGAGCTTCCTTCGAAGTCGGAGTGCATCTGCCTAAGAGGCAAGGAACCAACAGATCTGTCAAACGGATACACACACAGCACAGGTTCTGAAACAGGACTGCAGTCCAAAAGTGGACGAACAAACAGAACTTTCCACCAGAGTTTAAAGCTGTTGAGCGCAAAAAAAGAAGATGCCCAATCCATCTGATGTGTGGCTTGTGTACTGCAGTCAGCCAATGCTTTTTTTCCCCCTTGCGGCACGCAAGGATACGCAGTACTGGCACCTTTTAATTCGCCACTATTTTTTTATTTGACGTTGCGAACGAGCTTCGTAATTCTGAGGTGCCTGGTTTGATCCCAGCTGCGGACTGTTGTCTTTGGTTAGTTTCGACTGTGGTATCGATAGCTGAACTTTCAATAGGCAGTGGTAAACTACTGAACGTGAAATTTGCCTAGAAAAAAAAAATGCTGGGATTCGTCCTGCAAAGTCCTGTAAAGAATACGCAAGTATGTATGTATGTATGTGTGTGTGTATGTCTGTCTGTCTGTCTGTCTGTCTGTCTGTCTGTCTGTCTGTCTGTCTGTCTGTCTGTCTGTCTGTCTGTCTGTCTGTCTGTCTGTCTGTCTGTCTGTCTGTCTGTCTGTCTGTCTGTCTGTCTGTCTGTCTGTCTGTGTGTGTGTGTGTGCGTGCGTGCGTGCGTGCGTGCGCGTGCGCGCGCGCGTGTGTGTGTGTGCGCGCGCGCGTCCGTCCGTCTGTCCGTCTGTCTGTCTGTCTGTGCGTGCGTGCGTGGGTGCGTGCGTGCGTGCGTGGGTGGGTGGGTGGGTGGCTAGGTGGGTGGGGGATGGGTGGGGAGATGGGTGGGGGTGGATAGATGGATGGATGGATGGATGGATGGATGGATGGATGGATGGATGGATGGATGGATTTATTTATTTATTTATTTATTAGAGCTGTACCGAATATTCGCTTCGTATTCGCGTCGGGGCCGAATAGTGGACCGAATGACTATTCGGTATTCGGCCGAATAGTTGCGGTCGGGCCGAATACGAATAGTGGTTGCCTTTTCTGCATACACTGCAGTGGACTGAAATAACTCTCTCATTAACACAAAACGTACAGAAGGTGCAGAATAGCGACATTCGAGTTACTGTTGAAACAGAAGTAAATAACTACATGTCAGAGACGTGTATCCCAAGAGAGAATGACCCACTGGATTGGTGGAAAATAAACATATCAAGATTTCCCACCTTCGTTCATACTGTCAAACGTTATCTTTCTGCACCACCTAAGAGCGTACCCAGTGAAAGTCTAATTAGTACAGCTGGAAATACCTTCAGAGAAGAGAACATGGAACGATTGGTTTTGTTGAAAGCTAATGCCGCCATCATGCATTAACTAATCTGTCAGTGACAATTTACAAGTTTAGTTGCTTGTTATAAAACTAAGAATACTTTCATTCCAAGGCTTTAGTTACCACAGACTGACTGACTGAAGGATGCAAAATATAAAATGTTTATATTCACTATTCTGTACTACATTTTGTGACATCATAAATGTTTTTTTAGATCTATTTTATACACTATACACTGTTCGAAAGTGGAAGAATGGGCCTCAGTTTGAATAGTGGGAAGACAGACGTAATGGTGGTATCAAAGAAAAGAATTATTCCTAAATGTGTAAAAAAAGTCATGGTTTTTTTTTTTTATACAAGTACAGAAATTTAAGTATCTAGGCACATGGATAACATTAGAGGGAAGAAGCATTACTGAAATAAGAAACATAATAGGACAGGCACAAACTGAATTTTAGAAAACGAAGAACATCTTATGCAAAAAATCTTTGTCATTGAAGGTTAGAAAAAGAATTCTTGCTTGCTACATACATCCAGTTTTAACATATGGCTGTGAATCCTGGACAATCGGTAGGCAGGCCAAACAATTTCTTGAGCCTCAGAGATGTAGTTTTACAGAACAATGCTCAAAATACCTTCGACAAAAAAAAGGAACCAAGAGAATTTAAAAAAAAAAGGCGGGAGCCCGAAGACAACTATTCACAGACATGTTATGAGAAGAGGGAAAATGAAACATGTGATGACCACTGGAAAGATATGTGGAAGGAGGGATGGAGGTAGACAACGAGAGAAGATTCTTGACAGTCCTGTTGCATGGCATGGAGGTGTGTCGGCATACGAACTGATACATGCTGCAGGAGATCCAGATTGTGGCGAGGCATAATCGCCCACACCCGTCGGCAGGGCACCTGATCATTCGTATTCGGCCGAATAGTTTGTCCCGCTATTCGTATTCGGCCGAATAGTGAAAATAACTATTCGGTACAGCCCTAATATATATATATATATATGAAACTATTTTTTTCTTAGAGTTCCTTAAGTAGACACTTTGTAGTGAGTATCAGTACCTTTTTAAGACACTTTACGGTGTGTAATGCCATCTTTTAGTTCTACTTTTTTTTAAAGCCTTGCAGACAGGCATCACTTTAACATATTTGGTGCTGAAAGTAGTAAGATAAGTCGGGGGTCTCCATGGCGAAGTGGTCAAGCCGTTTGGCTTGCGCTCTGAAGGTCTTGGGTTCTTTTCGGCGCCGTCCAGTTCACAAGTGCAATGTTTACAAAATTCCCTGTTGATCGTCGCCAGAGTGTACCAGTAAAAGTACTAGAGTTTTCAGAAATGCCATTACGGTCTCAAGTTTTCGCGAAGGGAAATCTCAGCTGCACCTCCACGCGGTAGAAGATGGTAAATACACGGTGGTTTGGCCAGCGCAGCTATAGTGCCCCAGCATCCACCGGGATAAGTGGACACCTATTGGCTGTTAGCAGGAGTGTCACAAAGCAGAGAACTCTCTACCTGCCCTGACACTCTGACAGACTGTCGAAGGCCTGGGGCATAGTCAGAAGCCGCGTGGCTGAGTAAAGTAAGGGGAAACTATTACATTATTTTCCAAAGAAACTTATGGAAGCAAAAAACGAAACTCAGAGATCTGTTGGTGAGCAGCCGGAGCAGGGAGATCATAAACACGAGTAAAAGGCATGGTACTTGAAAAGAGGGACAGAGTTCGACCAGCACGATGCTGTGTCCATCTCTACTGGGAATAAAGAGATAAGGATATCATACTGTGTTTGTAGAAAATATCAGGAAACGTATGCTGCGTTTCTTGCTAAATAAAGAGCTAATACAGCCGTTTTCCAGTTGGAAGTGTGAGTTTTTGAAAACGAAACGCAGAAGACATAATACTAGATAAGAGGGGCAGAGGTCGACCAGCATGATGGGGCCCAGCTATAGGGGGAATAGGTTAGTTGCGTATTCTTTACAGGACGTTGCAGGTAAATGTACATCTAGTAGTTTGCCATTGCTTCCTGGATGGTCGGCTTCCTTGATACCATTGTCCAAACCAACGCAAGGCGCATGGCTCGCAGCTGGGATCGAACCCGATCTGGGGAATAGGGAGACACAAATATCGTGAGTTTAAAAAATTCAGGAAAGCATACATGGAAAGAGAAAAAGGACGTAAAGCACGAGGTAGACCAAGAACAAGATGGAAGGATAACATCAGAGAAGCTCTACAACAGTACGATGTGCCTGTGGTCGAGGCGGCCAGAAAAGCTAGAAACAGAACCTTATATCTCCCTCGACACCCACAGCGGTAAAAGAGGAAGTGAAGAAGAAGAAGGACAGATACAGTGCGTGTCTTGGTACAAAATGAGTTGAAACAGAAGTCCGGGGTATTCAGGTCCTGCTGGGTGTCCGAGCTGCCTCGTTAGAATTCGGTGCCTCTGTAACGTGGGACAGTGATGGGCATTCTGTGTGTTTTTTCACTGGCACAGCAACACAGAAATTTTGCGGTGACCTGTCGGCGATAAAGTTGGAGCTCCGACTGATAGCCTGACTACTACCCGTTTAGATCACACTAGTGCAGTTTGTAAAGCGTCCCAGTAATATTGATCTTGCCACAACACCCCAAGTAACCTGTTCCACAAGTTGTGCCGATTTTAAAAATCTGTAACTCAGTAACTGTTCGGTGTAAGCTATTGAAATTTGGTAAGCGACCTGTTAATAAGCATGTCCTTGCGATTTTTTTAAAAATTGATTATGTAAACAAACATCTAGCTACTACACCACAAGTAACCCGTTCCAAAAGTCACGCCGATTTTATAAATCTGTAACAGTAACCGTTCGGTGTAGCCTGTTGACATTTGATAGGTAACTTAAAAATAAGCATGTCGTTGCGATATTTTTATTTATTTATTATGTAAACAAACGTCTGGCTACATTTTGCCTTAAATTACAGTGTATGGAAAAAAGACACAAATTCAAATTTTTTATTGTTTGAGTAAGCTATCAAAATAATTACCACGCGTCGCTGCACATCGCCTGTGTGTCACCGGGGCCACCACATGAAACAAAGAATAGTAACACTGCATCTTACCAGTCATGTCGTAAGAGGCAACTGAGAGTAGGGATGGGCTTAGGGTTGGCTACCTCATCCTGTAAAAAACTATAGCCATCAAAACCAACCAACCATAAAAAATTCAAAAGAAAAATACGAAAACCCCAGCCACTCTAGTTGAAGGAAGGTTCTTCTAGTAGAAATGCGAAAACCCCAGCCACCCTAGTTGAAGGAAGGTTCTTCTAGTAGAAATGCGAAAACCCCAGCCACCCTAGTTGAAGGAAGGTTCTTCTAGTAGAAATGCGAAAAACCCCAGCCACCCTAGTTGAAGGAAGGTTCTTCTAGTAGAAATGCGAAAACCCCAGCCACCCTAGTTGAAGGAAGGTTCTTCTAGTAGAAATGCGAAAACCCCAGCCACCCTAGTTGAAGGAAGGTTCTTCTAGTAGAAATGCGAAAACCCCAGCCACCCTAGTTGAAGGAAGGTTCTTCTAGTAGAAATGCGAAAACCCCAGCCACCCTAGTTGAAGGAAGGTTCTTCTAGTAGAAATGCGAAAACCCCAGCCACCCTAGTTGAAGGAAGGTTCTTCCAGTAGAAATACGAAAACCCCAGCCACCCTAGTTGATGGAAGGTTCTTCTAGTAGAAATACGAAAACCCCAGCCACCCTAGTTGATGGAAGGTTCTTCTAGTAGAAATACGAAAACCCCAGCCACCCTAGTTGATGGAAGGTTCTTCTAGTAGAAATACGAAAACCCCAGCCACCCTAGTTGAAGAAAGGTTCTTCTAGTAGAAATACGAAAACCCCAGCCACCCTAGTTAAAGGAAGGTTCTTCTAGTAGAAATACGAAAACCCCAGCCACCCTAGTTGAAGAAAGGTTCTTCTAGTAGAAATGCGAAAACCCCAGCCACCCTAGTTGAAGGAAGGTTCTTCTAGTAGAAATACGAAAACCCCAGCCACCCTAGTTGAAGGAAGGTTCTTCCAGTAGAAATACGAAAACCCCAGCCACCCTAGTTGATGGAAGGTTCTTCCAGTAGAAATACGAAAACCCCAGCCACCCTAGTTGAAGGAAGGTTCTTCTAGTAGAAATACGAAAACCCCAGCCACCCTAGTTGAAGGAAGGTTCTTCTAGTAGAAATGCGAAAACCCCAGCCACCCTAGTTGAAGGAAGGTTCTTCTAGTAGAAATGCGAAAACCCCAGCCACCCTAGTTGAAGGAAGGTTCTTCTAGTAGAAATGCGAAAACCCCAGCCACCCTAGTTGAAGGAAG
>CAJHNH020000680.1:226662-239162 GCA_905116865.2 Candidula unifasciata
ACTAACTAACCCAGCAAGTTAAAATTTTAATTCCCTCATGTTTTACCCCAACCCTACGAATTTTATACTTTAAAACTGTATCAGATTCCCCCAACCTACGCAATTTTATACCGTTAATTGTATCATGTTTACCCCAACCTACAGCAAGTCCTCCCTTAATGATCAAAAATACCCCAACTTACGAAAAGTCCTACCTAACGTACACGCACCCCCTCCTACAGTTTCTACCGAACTTATCATGGGCCACCCTGACCTAAAACATTATCCCGTTAACTTATAAATTTCCCCCCAAAACCTCAGAAAGTTCTACCGTTAACTGTATCGTCAGCACCCCCAACCTACAGCAAGCCCTACCGTTAACTGTACCGTCAGCACCCCCTACCGTTAACTGTATCGCACACCCCCCCCTTTATCGTATCGTAAACCCCCCCCTCCTTTATCTGTATCGTCAATCCCCTCCGTTACTGTATCGTCACCATCCTCCCGTACGTATCGTCGCACCCCCGTTATCTGTATCGTCAGCACACCCTACTGTTATCTGTATCGTCAGCACCCCCTACTGTTATCTGTATCATCAGCACCCCCGACCGTTATCTGTATCGTCAGCACCCCTAACCCCCTACTGATCTTAAATTATATGGTCTGCGAACTGCCGACGTAATCTGCCCCATCTCCCTTGCCCGTGAGATAGGGCCGGATCGATTCTCCTAATGAATACAGGCGGATATTGTTACACTGCCTTGTGTCCAGCAGACAAGAAAACAGAGAAATCAACCTTCATTACGGATGGGTAAATATTTGCTGCATGTGGCGGGGCATTTATTTCCAGTGATGACGTGAAGTGAGTTCAGGCTGGGCTCTGGTTGAGTGTCGTTGTGTGTGTCTGGTTGAATGTCTGGTTTCGTGTTGTGTTTACTATGTGGATGAGTGTTGTGATGAGTGTCTAGATAAATGTTGTGCTGAGTAAATTGTTGATCTTCTGGTTGAATGTATGGCTGAGTATCTTATTGTGCGTGTGCTGGAGAGTCAGCTTGAGTCTCTTATTGTGTGTCTAGTTGAATGTCGCTTGTGTGTCTAGTTGAATGTCGCTTGTGTGTCTAGTTGAATGTCGCTTGTGTGTCTAGTTAAATGTCGCTTGTGTGTCTAGTTGAATGTCGCTTGTGTGTCTAGTTGAATGTCGCTTGTGTGTCTACTTGAATGTCGCTTGTGTGTCTAGTTGAATGTCGCTTGTGTGTCTAGTTGAATGTCGCTTGTGTGTCTTGTTGCATGTCTGGCTGCAGGCCTGCTTTGAATTTCTTGTATATCTGGTTGAATGTCTGCTTGAATGTCTTGTTGTATGTCTGGGTGAGTGTATTGTTTTGTTTGGTTGCATGTCTGTTTGAGTGTCTTGTGTGTCTGCTTGTGTGGTTATATGTCTGCTTGAATATCTTGTTGTGTTTCTAGTTGAATGTCTGCTTGATGTTCTTATTGTGTGTCTGGTTGAATGTCTGCGTGAATTTCTTGTGTTTCTGGTTAAGTGTCTGGTTGAATGTCTGCTTGAATGTCTTGTTGTGTGTCTGGTTGAATATCTGCTTGAATGTATTGTTGTGTGTCTGTTTGAATGTCTGCTTGAATGTTTTGTTGAGTGTCTGGTTGAATGTCTGCTTGAATGTATTGTGGTGTGTCTGGTTGAATGCTTGGTTGAGTTTCTAGTCGTATGTTTGGTTGAGTGTCTGCTTGAGTGTATTGCTGTGTGTCTGGCTGAATGTCTGCTTGTGCTTCTTGTTGTGTGTCTGGTTGAGTGTCTAGTTGAGTTTCTTGCTGTATGCCTGGTTGAGTGTCTGGCTGAATGTCTGGTTGAGTTTCTTGTTGTGTGCCTGGTTTAGTAACTGTTTAAGTGTATTGTTGTGTGCCTGGTTTAGTATCTGTTTAAGTGTATTGTTTTGTGTCTTGTTGAGTGTATTGTTGTGTTTTTGATTGTCTTGTTGAGTGTCTGATTGTTTGTCTTGCTGAGTCTCTTGTTGAGTGTCTGATTGGTTATCCTGATAGAAGGCTTGTTGTATGTCTGATTGTTTGTCTTGTTGGGTGTATTGTTATGTGACTTATTGTTTGTCTTGTCGAGTGTCTTGTTGCGTGTCTGATTGTTTCTCTTGTGAAGTGTCTTGTATGTCTGATTGTTTGTTGTGTTGATTGTCTTGCTGTGTATCTTGTTGTGTGTCTGATTGTTTGTCTTGTTGACTGTCTTGTTGTATGTCTGATTGAATGTCTGCTTAAGAGTATTGCTGTGTGTCTGGCTGAATGTTTGCGTGTGTTTCTTGTTGTGTGTCTGGTTAAGTGCCTGGTTGAGTTTGTGTGTGTGTGTGTGTGTGTGTGTCTGGTTGTGTGTGTGTTTTTTAAGTTTCTTGTTGTGTGCCTGGTGGACTTTCTCTGGTTGTTTCTTGTTGTGTGTCTGGTGGACTCTCTCTGGTTGTTTCTTGTTGTGTGTCTGGTGGACTCTCTCTGGTTGTTTCTTGTTGTGTGTCTGGTTTAGTGTCTTCTTTTTTTTTTTTTTTTGAGTATCTGGGTAATTGACTTGTTGTATGTCTGGGTGATTGACTTGTTGAATGTCTGGGTGATTGACTTGTTGTATGTCTGGGTGATTAACTTGTTGTATGTCTGATTAATTGACTTGTTGTATGTCTGGGTGATTGACTTGTTGTATGTCTGGGTGATTGACTTGTATGTCTGGGTGATTGACTTGTTGTATATCTGGGTGATTGACTTGTTGTATGTCTTATTGACTGACTACCTTATTCTGTGTTAGGGAGAGTATGTTGTTGTTTGTCTTGTTGGGTGTCTTGTTGTGTGTCTGATTGTTTGTCTTGTTGTCTGTCTTGTTGTGTGTCTGATTGTTTGTCTTGTTAGGTGTCTTGTTGTGTGTCTGATCGTTTGTCTTATTGAGTGTCTTGTTGTGTGTCTGATTGTTTTGTCTTGTTGAGTGTCTTGTTGTGTGTCTGATTGTTTTATCTTATTGACTGTCCTGTTGTGTGTCTGATCGTTTGTCTTATTGAGTGTCTTGTTGTGTGTCTGATTGTTTTGTCTTGTTGAGTGTCTTGTTGTGTGTCTGATTGTTTTATCTTATTGACTGTCTTGTTGTGTGTCTGATTGTTAGTCTTGTTGAGTGACATGTTGTGTGTCTTGTTGAGTGTCTGGTTGCTTGTCTTGCTGTCTTGTTGCCTGTCTGATTGTTTGTCTTGTTGAATGTCTTGTATATCAGTTCGACGAATGTTTCATTTGTATAAAGCGTTCAGACGGAACAGAACCATTCTCACATAGCTAGACTAAGCTAATGGTCATTTTTCGATCAGTTTGTGAACACAATATGAAGGTAGCGGATAGCTAGGTGCATGGGCAGATAGGCAGGTAAACGAGAAGATGGTGGATATGTAGTGGTTGAGTAGGTGTAGGACTGGTGGGTAGGCAGATAGGTGAGTGGGCGAATTAGTACATGGCTATTGTTTGGTACGTGCTTATACAGTAACGGATGTGCACCTGCTGATTTGTCATGGCTGCTACTTCTATGTTTCATTTGTAGGCAGGCGGGTGTGTGAATTTAGGGATAGGTAGATATCTAGGTAGGTAGTCGATAAGGAGTTTTTTAGATGGATGGGTGGATGAGAATGTAACCGGATAGGAAGTACGTAAAATTATATGTCACTAAGAAATATCAGGGGTATTATAGACTCGGGCAGACAGTACATGCTAATTATTTCGACAAGTGAAGCTGTAAGAGATTCTTCTGTTCTTTATTAATATCTTACCCCTAGATGACGTCACAGAAGAGTCCAATATTTTAAAGGGTGGTAAGACTGGGTTTCCCGGCTTTCTGATGCCCCACGAGAGAGTGCAGACTAGATCCCACGAATGCATGCTGCCCAGGTCCCATGACTGCATGCAGCCTATCTACCTCGCTCCGAATTATTTGACTGTCCCGTGACCTGTGGATTTACCGTGTTTACGGTAGGATATTGATAAAGCACCGATTATTCTTTTTTTTTTTTTTTTTTGGTCCTACTGATTATTCCGTCAAGCGTGGCAGAGAGAAGGGTGTATGTAGTTGTTTGTATTTTGCTAGCTGTGTAGCTTGTGTTTATGTTTATACTGCGTTTTTGTAGCGTCTCTTATACTCCATCCATCCATCCATATCTTTCTTGGTCGGCATCTTGGCCCGCTGTTCTCGTATGGTACGCTTTAAGTGCTGGCTAATTGTTGTCCCATTCTGACCAGATGACTTAACAAACCATTTGATTCTTTGGTGACTGTCTCTTCTGTCTTTCACACGTTGTTATTGTGCGTTTTATGTTTTCCTAGGACTGTCCATGTCTACGATGGAGGTGATGGCAGTGACGCAAGCGCTTGCCTGGCTTGAAACACAAAAATACACCCGCGTGTGTATACTCAGTGATTCAATGAGTATGATCCGGAGGGTTCAAGCAGGTTCAGTGCGAAGACAATGGCTTGAATCATTACAGAAGTCCACTGTGCGTGGAGTCACCTTTATTTTTGTTCCGGGACACGCAGGCGTCGATGGAAACGAAAGAGCTGACAGGTTGACTGGATTCGCTATCACTACCGACGGTCAGCCTATGGATCATGCTGATATTATCAATGCCCTCCGAGAAATGGGAAGGGTAGAGGACTTTGGTGGCAGTGAATCCACATCACTCGCCAGAATGGCAGACTTGGGAATTAAGATCGGCACAGCAAAAAACGAGACGCACATCAGACACGCCAGAAGACTTGTTAATCAACATAGAACTGGTACTATTAGCCATCAGACGTTGGGGTTCATACTGAGGGGAGGATCTGAGCACCTATGGACATGTCCGGAGTGCAATGAGGATAACCCAACTAACTAACTAACTAACTAACTAACTAACTAACTAACTAACTAACTAACTAACTGTCCATGTCTGCCTTTGCTGCACAAAGTTAATACGAACAGAGCATTTATCAGCGACTTTTGTGGTGTGCATTTTGATATTTTGGTGCTTCAAAAAGTGGCGCAGTTTGGTAATTTATGTTTTTGGTCTTCTGTAATCTGTTTTCTCTTTCTCTGTACAATCCTCCATCTTCGGTGAATACACTACCTTTGTAAGAGATTGATCGTGTCAAAGACACAAGGAATCCGAGGTATTTTGGGGGTTTTGTTTCCTTGTGCTTCCATCACTGGAGGATAATCATAATTATTATTTTTGAAGAATGCTGATGTATAAATGAACAAAGGGAAACAGGTAACACTTACGAATGATAGTAAATTCCCTCACTCTCTTTCGTGTTCCATTTTTTTTCCTTCTGTCACTTTCTTAATACCCCCCCCCCCCCCTTTTCTATCTCCCTCGTTACATGTGTGGGTCATAGGTTATCCCCTACGTCAGTGGTTTTCAACCTTCTTAATGCCACGACCCTTTCTTACAGTTCCTCCTGCTGTAGCGACCGTTTATTACAGTTCCTCGTGTTGTGGCTACCCATTCATACAGTTCCTCATACTATGGCGACCCCCAGAGATAATATTATTTTCATTACTACTTCATAACCTCATGAATATGTTTTCCGATGGTCATTGGCGACCCATGTGAAACGGTCCTTCGACCCCCAAAAGGGTATCGACCCATAGGTTGAGAACCACTGCCCTACCTGGATAGATGCTTTCTTGTCCCTGTCTGAGAGTCCGATGAAGTGCAGCAGGGGAAGATCGAGGCCTGGCTTCATGACCCAGGTCGGGCCCACCTTCTGACACTGTCTAGGGAAGTAATGAACCGAAACAATCGTCGACGAAGGATCTCTCTACTGATGATCGGTGGACCCCTGCTGTGCAAGCTTTCCTGTGAAGTTCTCCTTATTATACTAATAGCGTATGCTAGAAGAATTTAGAGAATTTTGATAACTGTTGTTATTAAACTCTTGTCCAACTAGTCGACATACAATGTTCAGTCCTAGATTTCACCGTGGATATAACCTCTGATGTGTTTCATAGACACCTGATCATACGCTTAAAGACGCAAGGAAAAAAAAAGAATCAGTGTGCAATACAAAATGATATAGGCCACTAGACTCTCGTCTGGGGTCATGGGTTCAAATCCGCATGGTGCCGAATGTTCTTGTTTCTTCAAACATGACTTTGGCTCCCAACTAAGCCCAGTCCTAAATCGGTGTTGACCATATCACCCATTGGGCTATAAAAATATGAATCTAGCCTTTTATACACTTTATTATTTTTTTTAAACTTCTAATACGAATTGATAGAGTCCACGGTGTAGGCGTGAGAGACGGGTGCTGCGCCCACTGAACCACCAGCAGCTGGCCAATAATTGTTTGTGTTCGTGTCCACAGAAAGCAGAGCGTCGAGGGCAGACTCTATTGTGAGGCTCATGCGCCTCGGTCTGGGGACTCTTCGCCTAGCCCCGAGCTAGAGAAAAAGGTAAAGAGCAGACGTTATTTATTCACACTGACAGAGAGAAGATAGACTAAGAGAAGATAGACAGACTGAGAGAAGATAGACTGATAGAAAAAGAGTGGGAGAAAAAACCTAGAAGAAGTAGAAAGACTGTGGCAGGAGATAGAGTAGACAAAGCAAGAGAGAGAGAGAGAGAGAGAGAGAGAGAGAGAGAGAGAGAGAGAGAGAGAGAGAGAGAGAGGGAGGACAGTAAGAGGGAGAGAAGGAGAGTGAGGACAGGCAAGAAGAGAGACAGGAAGAGAGAAGACATGCTGGAGGTGGGGCAACAGACAGTCAGAGAGAGAGAGAGAGAGAGAGAGAGAGAGACAACATGCATGAAAGTGAGGAAGGCGTGGGGGCAGAGAAAAGACAAACAAGTAGGAAAGTCAGGGTGGTTAGAGAAGACAGAGAGAGACACACAGAGAGAGAGAGAGAGAGAGAGAGAGAGAGAGAGAGAGAGCGAACAGACAGAGAGATACGCCAAGACAGACTTCAAGAAGAAACACACACACACAGAAAGAGAGAGCGAGCAAGCCAGAGAGAGAGAGAGAGAGAGAGAGAGAGAGAGAGAGAGAGAGAGAGAGAGAGAGAGAGAGCAGACACACAGAAAGCAGACATAGACACCTGTATAACACGCACACAAAAGGTGCAAGGAAATTTTAAAGAAAAAAAAAATAATAACGAACAGGAAGGCAGACAGACAGACTTCAGTGAAACGCACGGTCAGACAGATTACATACATGCATTGACTTAGTTTCAGTCTGTTTGTGTGTTCCCCACCAGAACTCCGACCTGTTCGCCATGTTGGAGAGACTGCAGGGTACCCGCATTGACGACCAGAGATGTGACATGACATCATTTTGTAAAGTGAGTACTCATAAATCCACAACCTTACCAATCGTGTTGATGTGATATATATATCTATACATATATATATATATAGTGTAAAGTGTGTGTATGTATAGGTCCAGAAGTGGACGAACAACCAAAACTTCCGTCAGAGTTTACAGCAGGTGAACGCTAAAATAAAAAGGAACACCATCAGAGCTGTCCAACCCAGCGGTTCTCAACCTATAGGTCTCTGTGGGGTCGAACAACCCTTTTACATGGGCTGCCAAAGACCATCGCAAAACCAAATATTCATTAAAGTTAGGAAGCAGCCATGAAAATAATTGGATGGCTGGAGGTTGCCACATATTGAGGAACTGAATTTTAAGGGTCACCACAACATGAGGGACTGTATTAAAGGGTCACCACAACATGAGGGACTGTATTAAAGGGTCACCACAACATGAGGGACTGTATTAAAGGGTCACCACAACATGAGGGACTGTATTAAAGGGTCACCACAACATGAGGAACTGTATTAAAGGGTCACCACAACATGAGGGACTGTATTTAATGGTCACCACAACATGAGGAACTGTATTAAAGGGTCACCACAACATGAGGGACTTATTAAATGGTCACCACAACATGAGGGACTGTATTAAATGGTCACCACAACATGAGGGACTGTATTAAATGGTCACCACAACATGAGGGACTGTATTTAATGGTCACCACAACATGAGGGACTGTATTAAATGGTCACCACAACATGAGGAACTGTATTAAAGGGTCGCAGCATTAGGAAGATTAAGAACCATTTGTCTAACCTATATTTTTACAGTGTAACCATAGCTTTTGCTTGGCTTGGCCAGCTTTGCGAAAAAAAAAGAGAAATTGATAGTTCAACCGTCATCCGCAAAGGGAAAGTTTAAGGTTATAATTGTGACAAGGTTATCTGCGCCGTATAAAATGACTTTACATTGCTCGCCAGCAAGTAGCTCTGAAACTCTTGCAGTGTTGATGCGATCAAAAGAGACATAATAAAATACTGTCCCGACCGGCGTCGACTACCAGCGGCCATTGGGCGATCCGGTCGCCAATGACCCAGATCTTTTCTGGTCCATCAGTTTACATTGTTGGTCCATCTAAGCGATTCATCACCGCAACGCTGCGAGTCTGCTGAATGAATATTTATTGTCACTGCAGTCTGCAAGAAAGACTCCCAATCCTCCATCAATTCCAGTGATTGGTCCATGTTCAGGCCAGAGAATCCTCAATGTCCTGTGCCCCATTTCGTGTAAAAAGATGCCTGCCTAGTTGTACAGGAATCTGCCATCCCATACTCTCCCGCCTAAAACACGGTGACTTTGAGCTAACCATTGCTTGTCTGTGCATTACCGCGACATTTTTTACCCACAGAAATGTCACAATATGGAATACAAATATTTATTGATTTTTCTTGAATGGATGAATGAGATTCAACCCCACCAGGACATCAACCAAGCGACGAACACCCGGTGACACAAAGTGCCACCATGCGGATGAGGATCACCCTGGAAGAGGTCACAAAAACCCCGATCAACTGTTGGGTTATATAAGGACCCCTGACTACAGCCGGGGTGAGGCTTTAAAGTAACGAAAAATTGCATCAGGACAATGAGCAACATACAATTGCGTTTCCTTTACAGGACGTTGCAGAACCAACACCAGCATATTTTGGGCTGATTTTTATTTTACAGGGCAATTTTACGTTAAGTAGTTTATCTTTGCATCCTCAATGGTCGGCTCTTGATACCAATGTTGAAATTACTACACGGCAGTCTGCTGCCAAATCATCCGTATATGGGATCGCACATTTCACCGCAGAATTACAGAGAGCGTTCGTAGCCCCAAAGCCACAGACGCCAACATCAAGGGATACAACTACATAAATTCAAATGCCAATGTTTATTGAGTTTTCTCCCTTGGTTAAAAAAAAAAAAGGAAAAGACTAGCAGACACTGCGTTGAAGTTTGCTTTTAGCTTTCACATATACTACTAAGTCACGACATAATGATTTGAGATGATCAGTGTCTTTCCCCATGTGTTTAGTCTTATTTGTGTTACATCGATATTATCGGAACCTGGCTACAGGAGCATGTGTTCATGACGTTTGGAGAAACGTTGGCCTCACTGTGACTGCGTAGACCAGCAGTTGTTAATCTGATGTAGAGGATGAACCTCTGCAAAGTCTCGCCTGTCTACGCCCGTTGAGTCTCGACTTTCTGCACATGGAGAGACTGGCCGGTCTACACATGCAGTCTCTCCTGTCTACACTTGTATAGTCTCGTCGCATGTCTGCGCTTATAGAGATTCGCTTGTGTACACCCGTAGAGCCGTGTCGGTCTACACACGTATAGTCTCGACTTTCTGCACTTGTACAGTCTCACCTGTCTACACCTATAGTGTCTCACCTGTCTGCACTCGTAGAGTCTTGCCTGTCTGAACTCATAGAATCTAACATGTATGCACCCGTAGAATCTAACATGTCTGCACCCGTAGAATCTAACATGTCTGCATCTGTAGAATCTCACCGTCTGCCCCCGTAGAATCTCACCTGTCTGCCCCCGTAGAATCTCACCTATCTGCCCCCGTAGAATCTAACATGTCTGCCCCCGTAGAATCTCATCTGTCTGCCCCCGTAGAATCTCGCCTGTATGCACCCGTAGAATCTCATTTGTCTGCCCCCGTAGAATCTCGCCTCTCTGCACCCGTAGAATCTCACCTGTCTGCCCCCGTAGAATCTCATCTGTCTGCCCCCGTAGAATATCGCCTGTCTGCACCCGTAGAATATCGCCTGTCTGCACCCGTAGAATCTTATCTGTCTGCCCCCGTAGAATATCGCCTGTCTGCACCCGTAGAATATCGCCTGTCTGCACCCGTAGAATCTTATCTGTCTGCCCCCGTAGAATATCGCCTGTCTGCACCCGTAGAATATCGCCTGTCTGCACCCGTAGAATATCGCCTGTCTGCACCCGTAGAATATCGCCTGTCTGCACCCGTAGAATATCGCCTGTCTGCACCCGTAGAATATCGCCTGTCTGCACCCGTAGAGTCTTACCTGTCTGAGCTTGTAGAGTCTCGCCTGTCTTGTAAAGTGTCACTTGTCTGCATTTGTAGAGTCTGGCATGTCTGAACTTGTAATCTCTCGTCTAACTGCACTTACAGAGTCTCGCCCGTCTGCACTTTTAGATTCTCGCCTGCAATTTGTGAGTCTTGCCTGCACTTATAGTGACGCACCTGCGGCATTATTATAGTCCTGTCTGTACACTTTTAGTTCATTGTCTGTCTGCACGTGAGTTCCCTCTGCACTTTCAGACTCTCGCCTGTCTGCACTGATATAGTCTTGTAGCGTCTCGCCCGTTTCAATTCATAGCCTCGTTTCTTGTAACAGGTGTGGTCAGTTTGCAATTGCATTTGAACCACTTCACGTGCCCATGGCGTACAAGGAGTTAAATTATCAGATGACAGACAGAAGAGGCTAACGCCAGTGCCTAGTCCAAATCTGACGCGAGCAGAAATAGTGTAATTAGCCTGTCCTATGTTCACAAATTGCCCAGATTCCGGATTTAACAAAGAATGCCCCGTTTTGTGGAGCAGAAAAAAAAAAATGGTGTCCACAATTGGAACAGTCAGTGCCAAGTCTGTACTTGAGACTTGTGGGGAGGTCACGTGGTGTTGCCAGACGTTGAAATCGATACATCAGCTGCTGGGTAAGTTTTATTGACCTGGGAGGGGGACTACTGCATCTGACACCTGGACAGTGTAGGCACAGTGTTGTTTCTGACGCCTGAGCGATGTAGGTATAGTTTTGTTTCTGACGTCTGTCCGGTGTAGGTAAAGTGTTGTTTCTGACGCCTGAGCGATGTAGGTATAGTGTTGTTTCTGACGCCTGGCGATGTAGGTATAGTGTTGTTTCTGACACCTGTACGGTATAGGTAAAGTGTTGTTTCTGACGCCTGTACGGTATAGGTAAAGTGTTGTTTCCGACGCCTGTACGGTATAGGTATATTGTTGTTTCTGACGCCTGTACGGTGTAGCTAAAGTGTTGTTTCTGACACCTGAGCGATGTAGGTATAGTGTTGTTTCTGACGCCTGGGCGATGTAGGTATAGTGTTGTTTCTGACACCTGTACGGTATAGGTAAAGTGTTGTTTCTGACGCCTGTACAGTGTAGGTATAGTGTTGTTTCTGACGCCTGTACGGTGTCGGTATAGTGTTGTTTTTAATACCAGTACGGTGAAGGTACGGTATTGTTTTTGAAAAATGTACAGTGTAGGTACAGTGTTGTTTCTAGTTAGTTAGTTGGTTAGTTAGTTAGTTGGTTAGTTAGATAGTTAGTTGGGTTATCATCATTGCACTCCAGTCATGTCCATAAGTGCTCAGATCCTCCCCTCAGTATGAATCCCAACATCCGATGGCTAATAGTACCAGTTCTATGTTGATTAACAAGTCTTCTGTTGTGTCTGTTAGTTAGTTGGTTAGTTAGTTAGTTGGGTTATCATCATTGCACTCCGGACATGTCCATAGGTGCTCAGATCCTCCCCTCAGTTTCAGCCCTAACGTCCGATGGTTAATAGTACCAGTTCTATGTTGATTAACAAGTCTTCTGTTGTGTCTGTTAGTTAGTTGGTTAGTTAGTAAGTTGGGTTATCATCATTGCACTCCGGACATGTCCATAGGTGCTCAGATCCTCCCCTCAGTATGAACCCCAACGTCCGATGGTTAATAGTACCAGTTCTATGTTGATTAACAAGTCTTCTGTTGTGTCTGTTAGTTAGTTGGTTAGTTAGTAAGTTGGGTTATCATCATTGCACTCCGGACATGTCCATAGGTGCTCAGATCCTCCCCTCAGTATGAACCCCAACGTCCGATGGTTAATAGTACCAGTTCTATGTTGATTAACAAGTCGTCTGGTGTGCGTCTTGTTTTTAGCTATGCCGATCTTAATTCCCAAGTCTGCCATAATACGAGTGATGTGGATTCACTGCCCGCAAAGTTCTCTATCCTTCCCATTTCTCTAAGGGCATTAATAACATTAGCATGATCCATTGGCTGACCGTCGGTAGTGATAGCGGATCCAGCCAACCTATCAGCTCTTTCAGATCCATCGACGCCTGCTTGTCCAGTAACAAAAAAAAAGGTGACTCCACGCACAGTGAATTTCAGTAATGTTT
>CAJHNH020000680.1:244162-336662 GCA_905116865.2 Candidula unifasciata
ATAAAAACCCAGATGTGGGGGTAAAACCCATCATTGTCAGCCCTGGTTGGCATGATGTTTACATAATCACATACAGAGTGTCGATTTGTCTATAGAACACGAGAGGCATTATTTCCAGATACGTCACTGGTCTTTCACCTGCTTTCCTATGGGTTGTGGGTCTGATTTGCTAACTATATCCACATTTGAAATGTATGTATTTCCCCACAATAGTGAACCGTCGTGGTTGTGTTGTGGGGGAAGATGTGGTTGGGACTGTTCGAGGTCGCGACTATTGTTGCTGTGGTTGTGGTTATGTTGGAGGTGACGATTTTTGTTGCTGTGGCTGGGGTTATGTTAGAGGCGGTGACTATTGTTGCTATGGTTGTGGTTATGTTGGAATTGGTGACTATTGTTGCTATGGTTGTGGTTATGTTGGAGGTGGTGACTATTGTTGCTATGGTTGTGGTTATGTTGGAGGTGGTGACTATTGTTGCTATGGTTGTGGTTATGTTGGAGGTGACGACTATTGTTGATGTAGTTGGGGTTATGTTGGAGGTGGCGACTATTGTTGCTGTGGCTGGGGTAATGTTGGAGGCAGTGACTATTGTTGCTATGGTTGTGGTTATGTTGGAATTGGTGACTATTGTTGCTATGGCTGGGGTTATGTTGGAGGTGGTGACTATTGTTGCTATGGTTGTGGTTATGTTGGAGGTGGCGACTATTGTTGCTATGGTTGTGGTTATGTTGGAAGTGGCGACTATTGTTGCTATGGTTGTGGTTATTTTGGAGGTGGTGACTATTGTTGCTATGGTTGTGGTTATGTTGGAGGTGACGACTATTGTTGATGTATTTGTGGTTATGTTGGAGGTGGCGACTATTGAGACTGTCCTTGGGGTTATGTTAAAGGTGGCGACTATTGTTGATGTAGTTGTGGTTATGTTGGAAGTGACGACTTTTGTTGATGTAGTTGGGGTTTATGTTGGAGGTGGCGACTTTATTTGCTGTGGTTGGGGTTATGTTGAAGTCTGCGACTATTGTTGCTGTGGTTGAGTTTATCTTGGAGGTGGCGACTATTGTTGCTGTGGTTGAGTTTATCTTGGAGGTGGCGACTATTGTTGCTGTGGTTTTTTTTTTATGGTGGCAACTATTGTTTCTGTCCTTGAGGTTATGTTGGAGTTGGCGACTATTGTTGCTGTGGTTTTGGTTATGTTGGTGGTGGCGACTATCGTTGCTGTGGTTAAGGTTATGTTGGAGGCGGCGACCATTGTTGCTTTGGCTGGGGTTCTGTTGGAGGTGGCGACTATTGTTGCTGAGGCTATGGTTATGTTGGAGGCGGCGACCATTGTTGCTTTGGCTGGGGTTCTGTTGGAGGCGACTATTGTTGCTGAGGCTGGGGTTATGTTGGAGGTGGCGACTATTGTTGCTGAGACTGGGGTTATGTTGGAGGCGACTATTGTTGCTGAGGCTGGGGTTACGTTGGAGGTGGCGACTGTTATTGCTGTGGTTGGGGTTCTGTTGGAGGTAGCGACTTTTGTTGCTGTGGTTGGGTTTCTGTTTAAGGTGGCGACTATTGTTGCTGTGCTTGGGGTTCTGTTGAAGGTAGCGATTATTTCTCTTGCGGTTTGAAGTATCAAATGTTGTTGCTTTGGTTGGGTTTTGTTGGTGGTGCGACTGGTGTTGCAGTGGCTGGGGTTACGTTGGAGGTTTTTTTCTTTCCTTCTTTGCTGTAGTCGTAATTGGCGACCAATGTGCTAGCTGAACTAAAGATTGATATTTCCTCGGTGCAGTCAAACCAGGCTCTCCTTACATGTCACAGTACACTTGTCAGGTGATTCATGTTAGTATGCAGCAACATCCTCCTCGTCATCACAACCGCCACTGCAGTTGTTTCATCTTTGCTGTCTACATAACTAGTAGTGTTGTCCATGTGACTATCGACGCCCTAATAGTGCTCACAGTCATCGTTGCCATCATTATTGTCATTGTCATAATTACCATCACCATGAAGAGGGGAAGGAGTAGAAAAGGGGAAAAGAGAGGGGGAGGGGAAGGCACCAAATGCGCTGAAGAGCTAGGACACTCATGCCTGATATTGTCAGAACGGGTTCCATTGACGGTAAATAGAGTGTTGTTGCATCTATCCGGTTGAAATAAAAGTCACGGCATAGATAACGATTTCTAGGAGGAGCTTCCAGGGCTCTTTGACTCAGATAAACTCTCGCGACAGACACAGGTTCCGCAGTGATACCCAACACACACGCTCCCTCACATACACACACACACACACACACGCACGCACACATATACGCACACGTGCGTATTGAGGCGATCTGCCACATCTATCTGGCTAACAGCAACAAACACCCAATCAGTAAATCAAGCTTGAAATGTATCAAACTACACTCCTGATTTTAAATGCAGGATACAGCACTTCTAGATTCGATCCTACTACTTCAGTCCAGGAGATACGAAGACCAGCGCTGTTTCCTTCCAGCGTCCACCAGCTCGCAACAGGTTTTCAGTTTTTGACATTCTTCGCTCCTGCATGAATTAGTCTTTAAAAATACAAGTCTAGCGCTATTTGTCCGATTCACCAAAGGCTTGAACAGGGTTCTTGACTTTTACTCCTGCATGAAGTTTTAGAGTTCTTCAAGCTCTGTTGCATGTTTGCTTTTTCTACGTTGATTTCATGTAATTATTTTTTTTTTAAAGTCGAATTCAATCTCTAGAAATGTGAATATACAGAAAAAAAAGTAGTTTCTGATGGAAACAAAAACAATCAAATACAGAGGTTATGAAATGATTGCTAATGACCAGGCCTTGATTGCAGACAGCCATGCATTTGCAACAGCAACTCACATCCGTGAATGACGAAAATAAATCAAATAACATGAGAATCATCATCAAAAAGACAGAAGTAACGTCAATAGGAAGAAAGAAGCAGGATTTAAACATAGCATTAGGGCATACATATATTAAACAGGCATCTGCATTTAAATATCTTGGAAGAACATTCACTGAAGATGGTAAATTAGATGAAGAAATAGACATTCGATGCAGTAAAGCTAGCCAAGTATTGGGACAGCTAGTCCCCGTCTTACAGCATAAGGCAATCCCAATCAGCACAAAGAAACATCTCATACAAAGCAACTTCATTCCCATCCTATGCTACCAGTGCCAGACGTGGTCACTACCAACAAAACATAAAAGAAAATTAGTAACCATGGAAATGAGGTTTCTGAGAAAGAGATAAAATCAGGAATGAGGTCATACGAGATAAAGTCGGCACATAACCAATTCTGATTTACATAGAAAGACAGCAAATCAAATGCTTTACCCTGCCGCTAAGTTCAGAGATTAATGGCTAGACCTACCCCGAGCTATCTCAAGCCCCTTCACCGTTCTTCTGTTACTGTTTTGCGACTAGTAGCACCAATTGTAAGATGAGCAGGCAACGGCCTTGGTCGCTACTTTAACCTTCTATTGCCAAAGAAAAATGCATTATTTTATGTTATTATTGTTTACTATTTATTACAAACAGGCCAATCCGTTTACGTTGCAAAAAGAAACTCCCGCTGAATGCTTAGCCACGCATACAGAAATGTAACGTTTGAAACCTCAAATTACCAGTACTACGATGCTAGCTGCGCACGTATGCTTTCACTAGCAAAGCGGCGAAAAGGAAACAATCAAATGATACCTTCTTCTGGTTAATCGTTACTTACTGACGCTTACGCATACGATTTGATCATTCCTCAGCACAAAGCAGAACATGGGAGACATTTAGACGTGCTGAGCTTTTACATACCATAGTGCAGGTAATACGGGAGTCGCTTAACTTCCTCGGCACTTTTCCTTCCACAGATAATTCCCAGATAAATGTGCTCATCCATCTGGGTGAGAAAAGCAAGAGGGGACTATCACATTAAGCATTACTACAATTTATAAACAGAAGTATTTTGACCGTGCTAAACATCATGGTGGCCTAGGGAGGTATAGTTTCCAGAAAACGAGGCAGAAACAGACGCCAGCGACGGTGGAAACAAAACATTGAAGATGTTCTGGCTAAAAGAGACTTTCAGGCGTGCTTTGACGGAAGCGACGTTCTGTAAAGGACCTGCTGTCTGATGATGCCCTATGCCATGTTATGTTATGTTATCACAGTCTTTGCACATTGGGCATCCCAACACGTGCTCAGTCTCCTGACGCAGCAGCCACTCCAATGTAACTCTGCTGAATATTTACACGAGAAGTTGGTTATAGTATCTTCTGCTTTACCTCAAAGACGGCATAGGTATGCTTCACGCCCGGTCACGCAGTCGTGTCAGCGTCAGAAATTTGCCATTATCCCCCAGCCTAGTCCGTACAGCGTTGATAATATCAGCTCTGTCCAAGTTTTTTCTCAATTGTATTGGCGCATTGCTTGCCAGCTGGTCAGTTCTTTCATGATGACCAATATTAGAATACTGAGGCAACACAATAAATGAAGCAGTCGAAATATCAAATTCTGGTGCAGACCAATACCAAATCCCCCGTGTGGGTTCCGGTGCCCTAATTTAGGGAAAACAAGAATAGACCCACTGCCTATCCAAAAGCATGGCGTAAGAGTTGACTAATTGGGAGCTTCCTTCAAAATCGGAGTGCATCTGCCTGATAGGCAAGGGACCAAGAGTCTGCACACAGATGTGTCAGATTTGTCAAACGGCTGCATTTGCAAAACTCAGGTTCTAGAACAGGACTGCAGTCCAGAAGTGGACGAACAACCAGAACTTTGCACCAGAGTTTACATCTGGTGAACGCAAAGAAGAAGAAGAATACAAAATCTGGATCACTGTATAAACATATTTAATGTGCACTTTTGCCTACACATATTTCTTGTGTTTCTCTCTGTGGCTTTTTTAAAAATTACTTTCGCCTTTCTAGACTTAGTACATGCATGATAGTTGATTTGATTGACATCGTGGTCTGATTTTAGCGTTTACGTTTGTCTTCTCTGTTATAGCTTAGTGGCACAGTTATTGTTAAATACATGGAATGCGCACGTTAAGATTGAACCCTCTTTTTTTTCCTTTCGGTGTATTTGTTCAAGTTCGTCATGTTTGATTTAACAAACACTAGTATATTTACTAAAACTAGAATGTGACTCAGTATGTACTCATTATTTACACACACACACATACACACACACACGTGAATGTGTGGACTGACTTTAAAAAAAATGTTGAACGTGTTTCAGTGTGAACACCTTGTACACATACAGTACTTTTCACTCTCTGTGAAATAATTTCTTGCAGTGTTTGCCAGTTGTATAATAAACCATGGACATTCGGCGTGTCTGGTCGAATCTCCAGCTTAGAACACAGCCGTTGTTCCGATTGTGTGCGCCTTCATTAAAGAAGACTAGGCTTCCGATCTATCTGGGTTAGATGGGAGACAGATTAACTGGCGTTCATTATTTTGGATTTTTCCACAGCTGGGGTCTACCTTATTCGGCCTATGCTTGGTTACTAACAATTTATATAAACTATGGTGCAGTTTAAATGGTTTGAGACGAATTCTGTCCAGAATACTATAGTTGTGGATTTCAGGCTCTGCTATCGACATGACGAATGAAGACATCTTTCTTTTTTTTTTTTAAGGGTGCCTAGTTAGTCATGTATATTAGTACATTTGTTTTTTATAGCGAAGCCCACACGTCATTTGAAGATGACAGGTTCGATTCCAGACACATTAACTATAGGTTTTGATTTTTATACTTCTTTGTCAGTACAAAGACAGAAAGCAGATAATACTGGCATGAAAACACCGCGATCTTTGTCCTTCTTTCCTTGAGTTCCGGTCAGTGCCTTGTCTGTCTGTTTATTATATGTAATGGAACACATCAAAGCTTTCTAACGAGTCTCCTGCACTTCTCATAAACTCGTAAGCAGAACCATCTCCTTTCTCTTTTAACACTAAATGCGGGGCGGTGTGTTCATGCCAGTACTATCTGCTTTCTGTTTATGTTGAATTTTGGGCCGTGTTTTCCTGCCAGTATTATCTGCTTTCTGTTTACGTTGAACCTTGGGCGGTGTTTTCATGCTAGTTCTACCTGCTTTCTGCTAACGTTGATTGTTGGGTGGTGCTTTCATGCCAGTACTTTTTGCTTTCTGTTACTGTTGAATCTTGGGCCGTGTTTTCATGCCAGTACTACCTGCTTTCTGCTAACGTTGAATGTTGGGTAGTGTTTTTATGCCAGTACTACCTACGACCCAGCCTAAAAATGGGTACCAGGATGGGCTGTCCTGGGAAAGTAAAGACAGCCGGGGTAATGCTGACCACATTACCCACAGAGTGCTGATGGTCTGTAAAAATATGGGGCGCTCTTCCCATTTGCCCGATACGCCTAAAGGCGTGGAAAGGGATGTTTACTTTACTTTTTTTACTACCTACTTTCTGCTAACGTCAAATAGCTTGGCGGTTTATTCCAAACGTGTGCGCACCAGTGGCTTCGGATTGGGTAGTCCATTGGAAGGGGGCGGGGGGGGGGGGGGTGGCGGCGATGATGAGGAGAACTAGCATTGTTCTAATAACGAAACATTTTCAAAAGTTCTTTGTATCAGAATGTAAATGTGTCCATTCTTTCTCAACTTGACATATTGATTTCAAATGTCAATATGAAATTTGTCAATTCGTTCTTTTTATTGTGAATTTACAATAGTCTTTCCTCTTGTGTCGAGTGCGGCACATAGGGCAGAGGTCGCGACTCTCCATGCACGGCGGTCCGTTGCAATCCGTTGTAGGTCTTGGATGTTTGAGTGGCCCATGAGCGAGCCTTCCCTGATGATAGTTCTACGTAGGGTTTCCCTTGGTCTTCCACGAGATCTTTTCCAATAGAGTAATATAAATAATGTATGGTTGTTTAATTCTCAGGAGTGAACAGTTAGTCTTTCCACTTTTGCATTATAAAAATTGTGGTTCCATAATCAGTTAACTAATCTTTGAACAAAGAAAAACAAAAATAGGGAAAAAATATAAAAACAATTTCCATCACTATACAGAGAACCTGGGGTGTACTCGCGCGTCGTTTCTGTCACCATTTCCGTCTATTCGCAATGTCTTAAAGGTTAAAGTACTAGCACCCGAGTGACGGGGGAATTGATCGAGAACACTTCTGTCGAGCAGAATTCATTGATTACAACAATGGTGGCGTGATTGTACGGAGTTGATTGTCAATACAAGAAGCACTGAAAGGAAAACTAAGTTTCGACAAAATGTGACGTCACGTGCGGAGTCTGCCATCTTGAGGCTGGGATGTAACTGGCATAGTTTGTAGCAGCTGTCATTGGTAGTAACTTCTTACATTTACTGTAACTATTAACATTCACTGTAACTCTTTTCGTTGGTTGAAACCTCCATACAACTCCTTACATTGGTTGCAACTTCTTACATTTACTGTAACTATTAACATTGACTGTAACTCTTTTCGTTGGTTGAAACCTCCATACAACTCCTTACATTGGTTGTAACTTCTTACATTTACTGTGACTAATAACATTGACTGTAACTCTTTTCGTTGGTTGAAACCTCCATACAACTCCTTACATTGGTTGTAACATCTTACATTTACTGTGACTAATAACATTGACTGTAACTCTTTTCGTTGGTTGAAACCTCCATACAACTCCTTACATTGGTTGTAACTTCTTACATTTACTGTGACTAATAACATTGACTGTAACTCTTTTCGTTGGTTGAAACCTCTTACAACTCCTTACATTGGTTGTAACTTCTTACATTTACTGTAACTATTAACATTGACTGTAACTCTTTTCGTTGGTTGAAACCTCCATACAACTCCTTACATTGGTTGTAACTTCTTACATTTACTGTGACTAATAACTTTGACTGTAACTCTTTTCGTTGGTTGAAACCTCCATACAACTTCTTACATTGGTTATAACATCTTACATTTACTGTAACTATTAACATTGACTATAACTCTTTTCGTTGGTTGAAACCTCCATACAACTCCTTACATTGGTTGTAACTTCTTACATTTACTGTAACTATTAACATTGACTGTAACTCTTTTCGTTGGTTGAAACCTCCATACATTTCCTTACATTGGTTGTAACTTCTTACATTTACTGTGACTAATAACATTGACTGTAACTCTTTTCGTTGGTTGAAACCTCCATACAACTCCTTACATTGGTTATAACATCTTACATTTACTGTAACTATTAACATTGACTGTAACTCTTTTCGTTGGTTGAAACCTCCATACAACTCCTTACATTGGTTGTAACTTCTTACATTTACTGTGACTAATAACATTGACTGTAACTCTTTTCGTTGGTTGAAACCTCCATACAACTCCTTACATTGGTTGTAACTTCTTACATTTACTGTAACTATTAATATTGACTGTAACTCTTTTCGTTAGTTGAAACCTCCATACATTTCCTTACATTGGTTGTAACTTCTTACATTTACTGTGACTAATAACATTGACTGTAACTCTTTTCGTTGGTTGAAACCTCCATACAACTCCTTACATTGGTTGTAACTCCTTACATTTACTGTAACTTTTAATATTGACTGTAACTCTTTTCGTTGGTTGAAACCTCCATACAACTCCTTACATTGGTTGTAACTTCTTACATTTACTGTAACTATTAATATTGACTGTAACTCTTTTCGTTGGTTGAAACCTCCATAAAGATCCTTACATTGGTTTTAGCTCCTTGCATAGGTTGCAACTCTTCACATTAGTTACAACTTCTTACATTATTTACAAATTCTTACATTGACTGCATTTCCTTACATCGATGCTAACTCCTTACATTGCCTGAAGCTCCGTTGACGAATTACATAAACTCGAACTTTTGTCGACTGTAACTTGTTACATTTTGTGCAACTCACTACATAGACTGTAACTGCATACATTGACTGTAACTCTTGAGATAGACTGTAACTCTTCCAATTGACTGTAACTTCATGCATTGACTGTAACTCCTCACATAGACTAACTTTATCCATTGACTGTAAATCCTCACAAGACTAACTCCACAAATACTGTAACTCTTCTCATGGACTGTAACCTTTCACATAGATTGTGACTCCTCACATTAACTGTAACTCTTGAGATATTCTGTAATAGACTCACACATACTGCAGCTCTCTACATAGACTGTAATTCCTGACATCGACTGTTTTTCTTTAACTCCTCACATAGACTGCAACCACTCACACAGACTTAACTATTCAGATGGACTGTAACTCTTAGAATAGACTATAACTCCTGACATAGACTGTAACTCCTGACATAGACTTTAACTCCTAACACTGACTGTAACTCCTGACATAGACTGTAACTCCTGACATAGACTGTAACTCCTGACATAGACTTTAACTCCTAACACTGACTGTAACTCCTGACATAGACTGTAACTCCTGACATAGACTGTAACTCCTAACACTGACTGTAACTCCTGACATAGACTGTAACTCCTGACATAGACTGTAACTCCTGACATAGACTGTAACTCCTAACACTGACTGTAACTCCTGACATAGACTGTAACTCCTGACATAGACTGTAACTCCTAACACTGACTGTAACTCCTGACATAGACTGTAACTCCTGACATAGACTGTAACTCCTGACATAGACTGTAACTCCTGACATAGACTGTAACTCCTGACATAGACTGTAACTCCTGACATAGTCTGTAACTTCTGACATAGCCTGTAACTCCTGACATAGACTGTAACTTCTGACATAGACTGTAACTCCTGACATAGACTGTAACTCCTGACATAGACTGTAACTCCTAACACTGACTGTAACTCCTGACATAGACTGTAACTCCTGACATAGACTGTAACTCCTAACACTGACTGTAACTCCTGACATAGACTGTAACTCCTGACATAGACTGTAACTCCTAACACTGACTGTAACTCCTGACATAGACTGTAACTCCTGACATAGCCTGTAGCCTCCATAGCCTGTAATTCCTTACACGATTAGAGGCGACAACACGCTGGAGTTGCTTGAGACTTCCACATAATGAAAGAAGGAAAAGTCAATATCAAGAAAGGTGTTGATGTGCGTGAACAGGTAACAAATAGAGTCACGGGGGAGGGAAACAACAGGCCAAGAAACGCTCAGCCAACAAATAAAAATAATAAAAGGATACATAAAAAAATGGGGGGAGATGGTAAGACAAGCAAGTAAGGAGAAATGAAATCGTAAATGAATAAAGGAAGCAGCAAGAAAATTGTGTAAATGGGTGGAGAAAGGAGAACGATGGGAGAGAGGAAGATTGCGGGAATAGAGAGCGAAGAAATGGAAACAGTCCAGTGGGAGAATAAATGAAAGAAAGTTAGCAACAACAACAACAACAAACAAACAAAAAAGGAAAGAAATAAAGAAGGAAGAAAGAAATAACAGGGGAAATTAAGGAAGTAAAACAGATGTGATTATATCGTCTATAGTAAGGATAATAACATAATGGGCAGCGTTCAGAGTTGAAAAGTGAATAAATTCTGATACGAAATTTTCGAACCATTCGCATTGTGTTCAGTGTTGACATTTATGTTGCCGGGAGGAAGGGGGAGAATTCTCGAATTTTTCATTCTGCAAGTCAGAAGAAAAAGAAAATTGTGGGCATAGTTGTTACCGTACTTGTATGCGTCTTCTTCTTCTGCTTTCAACCCCTCAATGAGTATGTATGGTCCCTCAAACATATCATTTTATCCTTCAATAGCGTTCACCTCGAGTGCTGGAGGTCCCGGGTTCAGGCCCCGGTGAAGGCTGAGATTTTATTCACTTGGACTTCTAGTAATTTCCCCTGGTCTCTGGGTAGAGTGATCAGACGCCAGTGTGTACTGTTGCGCGCGTAAAAAATCCATTGGCAGTTGAACGGCCTAACGGCGCTGTTAAGGCAAAATTGGGAGTTAAAAATCTACCCAAAATTTTTCAGGATTCTCGCCGGTGCTACGAAGCCCGTGGACTGCGCTGAGCTACTTCGGACTCAGATTTGAAAAAGAGGTAGAACAGCGCACTTATGGGTTACTAAACATCTGCCTTGATGTTGATCCGTTGCTCAAACTTCAAACTTCAAAGCACTCATCTTGCATGCGGCAATTGTATTTTATATACCATGCATATTCTGTTCATACATACAATTTTGTGGTATGAAAATGATGTGAAAATTAAAAAAAAAAGCATGGATAAAAATGCTAAAGTGAAAATACAAAAGCGTGGATGAAAATGCTAAAGTGAAAATACAAAAGCGTGGATGGAAATGCTCAACTTCAAATATACATGCAAAAATACACACACAGCGCAGACACAAACAAGACAGACAGGCCTGTTTTGGACTGAAAGGCAGTTGGACGTTAGACAATTTGTTGGCACTGTGACGAGCTGGCATGAGGCCAGCATCAGTCTGAATATGTGACTGTCTTAATTGTATTCTCAGGATCTGTCTGTGTGGATATACAGAGCCTCATTTGAGGAGAGAAGGCACAGAAAATAAACCTGCTGTCCTCAAACAAACAAGTCTCGATATGCTACTATAGTAAAGGGTTAGCTGAAATCGGATTTCTAGATATCACAGTCTAGCTGTGAATCATAACACGTGCTAACCACCCTTTTCAGGGCGAACGCAGAAGAAGAAGAAGAAGAAGAAGAAGAAGAAGAAGAAGAAGAAGAAGAAGAAGAAGAAGAAGAGAAGAGAAGAAGAAGCAGAAGAAGATAAAAAACAACAACAACAAAAACAACAACAACAAAGAAGAAGAAGAACAACAACAACAACAAAGAAGAAGAAGAAGAACAACAACAACAACAACAACAAAGAAGAAGAAGAACAACAACAACAACAAAGAAGAAGAAGAAGAAGAAGAAGAACAACAACAAAGAAGAAGAAGAACAACAACAACAACAACAAAGAAGAAGAACAACAACAACAACAACAAAGAAGAAGAAGAAGAACAACAACAACAAAGAAGAAGAAGAACAACAACAACAACAAAGAAGAAGAAGAACAACAACAACAACAAAGAAGAAGAAGAACAACAACAACAACAAAGAAGAAGAAGAAGAAGATTCATGAGTTGTCCAGACGCAAATACTGTTTTTGGAATACAACCTATCAGAGTCTATTTTGTAGATGTTTCCAATTGGGATAAAAGACTTGTGGGTACAATGATCTTGTCTTTACCATGTTTACATACCGAGTGGTCTTGAAAGTGGTCAGTTAGTAAGCTGGACTTCTTTTTTCCAAACCCTCACACTCTTTTCTGAAAAGACAAGGCCTACGATCTACTGTCCTGTGAAGTTTGGATTATTGATTTAAAACATAACATGTGGGACAGTGAAGGAAGAGAAAGAACAAGAACTAAAGAACTATATCATAAAATTAGGAAGAAAAAGAAAGAAAGAAAGAAAGAAAGAAAGAAAGAAAGAAAGAAAGAAAGAAAGAAAGAAAGAAAGAAAGAAAGAAAGAAAGAAAGAAAGAAAGAAAGAAAGAAAGAAAGAAAGAAAGAAAGAAAGAAAGAAAGAAAGAAAGAAAGAAAGAAAGAAAGAAAGAAAGAAAGAAAGAACTGGGGGAGATAGTAAGTACAAAAGACAAGATAAAACGAAGATGGGGAGTGGAAGACTCAGTGAGTGAGAAATAACAATTGAAACAAAGAAAGGGGGCAAAAAGGAATGACAAATGAAAATAGAGTATGAGATCAATGGCTTATATCTCAACAGATGTCACCGGCGCCGCTCAGCGAGGATCAAAGACGAAATATCCAGAAGGTAAGATGGCTGATCACTGGCTCCGACTCTTTGTGTGTATGTGTGTGTGTTCGTCTTAATGTGTGTGAGTAAGTGCGCGGGCGTATGTGTGTGTGCGCGCATATTCCGTATAGTTTGTGTTTCATAGAGTCACATTACCACTATCGATATAAACATCACCACTATGAATATCATCAGTGTTATTACTTTCGTCGCCGTCTTTATTATCGTCATAATGATTATCTTTAAATAAGGCGGATATAAACAACAGAAGAGGACAGAATTATATTCATCGACAAGATGTAATTTGCTTGACTTCAGGCACGTAATTGTTATGGATTGTGTCCGTTGACACACCGAATAGGCGATTCCTAAAAGTGACGGAAGCTGTGACAATTAAAATTGACACCTCCTCGTTGTGCGTATACAAAAATTACGTTTTTGTAAATCTCAAATTAAATTGTTTATTACAACTAGTCATTCCCTCGCGGGATGCAATTTTTCGTGTTTCGAAGCCTCATCTCTGGCCAGGGGCCGCAATATAGCCCGGCCATAAATATGGTCTCATGACTGAACGCGGTTTCGGGAACCTCTCCACGGGTGATCCTCATCCGCATGGTGGCACCTTGTTTCATCGGGTGTTTATCTGGTAGTCTCTCTGGTAGTCTGGTAGTCTTAGTTTCAGCTTCATAGCAAACGGGTCACCCCAACTTTGCTCTGCTCCTGTGCCAACGAGAAAAACACACAGAATGTATCGCTTGTGTGATGTCCTAGTGGGGTAAAATTAACTACTTTTAATCTCAAACTTCTGCAGTAGTTGCGTGGCTATCATGTACTTCCGTCAGTGAAGAAACAATGGGATTTGTATAATTGAGTAGAAAGGATTTATTCATTCTTTTATTTCTTCTTTTCATTTTTATGTTGACATAGTCTTGTAGTAATGCACCTACTAAGATACAGCGATGTATTCCCGGCAATAAATTGCGGAATATATTGCTTATGTCTATGGAATTTACATTCTGAACCGGAAACGGAGTTGTGGATCATGATTATCTTCAACATTACCATCCATAGTCACCTAGGCACAAATCTGGCGGTATGTATTCCAAAGTTCTGTCTAGCTCGACCAGATGTAGACCTGTATATACACTAAAGCGGCCAAAATAAATCACTTTCTTTCAGTTTTTGTGCAAACTTCGGCTGCCTTCATCAGAAGATGTAAATGCGTTGTGGCCGTTTACAGTATGACTGCTCGATTTGCTCCTTTCAACCGACACATCCGAATTCTCCAGGCATTTGTAAAGGTGTGCAAACAAAAAGACACCGTGTCGACTTGCTTTTGCCGTGATAAAACAAGCGGATTTTGAGTTTTGTAGTTGTCAGTAGACAGATTTATTTATTTGCTTCATTTTATTCAGTTGTTTGGAGTTTTCATTTATTGGCTTTATTTTCATTCAATTGTTTGAAGGATTCATTCATTGGCTTCATTTGATTCAATTTATTGGCTTCGACTTATTAAATTGTTACCGTAGTATGCAGCTGAGAAGAGGCATGGAAGGAATGACAGAGAGCGCATTGCACAATCTGGTGTGTGTGTCTTTGTTTTTCATACACTGTTTCTATTGTTTGACTTTAATCAGCTGATACAGAGCGAGGGTCCATACCCGATGGTGGTGCTGCCGACCATGGGCGGCTACTGGCTGGAGAGTAGCGAGGGGTTCTCCACCTCTGACGGTGACAGTGTCCACGAGTCGATCACCTCGCTGCATCCTAGTGCAAGTGAGCTAGGCATAGACACAGACTTCACAGCTCAGTGTTACAGATGCGAGTTTTATGGGAAGGTAAGGGGGAGAGAGGCAGACGGTGTGCAGGAAAAAGAGAGATAGCGACAGAGAGAGAGAGAGAGAGAGAGAGAGAGAGAGAGAGAGAGAGAGAAGAGAGCGCCAGAAAGAGAGAGATAGCAATGGAGAGAGATAGAAAGCCAGGAAGAGAAAGATAGCAACAGAGATGTAGAGAGAGACAGGGAGAGAAGAAAAGGAGGGCGACAGTAAGTGACACAGACCCAGGAAGAGAGGGAGATAGCGACACAGATACGCGCTCCGCTCCCATCTCCAGCAGCCAGAGTACAGTTACTGTACCAATGGTGCCGATGGGACACTAGATTAAAAAGATAGCCAGAAGGAGCTAGAAAGAGAAAGAAAGTTACACACACAGAGAGAGAGAGAGAGAGAGAGAGAGAGAGAGAGAGAGAGAGAGACAGAGCCAGAAAGAGAGAGAAAGTGACAGAGAGAAAGAGAGAGATAGCGTCAGACACGCACACACAAAAACACACAGAGAGAGAGAGAGAGAGAGAGAGAGAGAGAGAGAGAGAGAGAGAGAGAGAGAGAGTCATAGAGAACACATTAACGAACGAACTCACTTATATTTCAAAGTGTAACAAATCGGACTCCTATGCCCGTTTTACATTCGGCCCTTCCAAACCCTTTCGTAATGCAATTGTACTTTATCTATAAATTATGTTGCGTTCCTTTATCAGTATACATACTATGAATATCAAATACAAACACAAAAGGATGGATAGCAAATGCTTGCATTAAATTATACATGCATGCATACATACATACATACATACATACATACATACATACATACATACATACATACATACATACATACATACATACACACACATACACACACACACGTGCGCGCATGCACACGCGAGGCGTTGCCCAATATAAAAAATAATCTAAATGTTTCTTAGCCTCTCTATCTGAAACCGACATCACCTTCACGTGGTGGACCTGTTCTGCCCAGTAATCCGTCAAAGACTGGAGTTTCTACCCACAGCGAGAATCTGGATGGGACAACACACGATTGGGAGTTTTTTTTCCCCCGCTGGCTAGCTACTGAGTTGAATGCATAGTGCGACACTGTGAGCTAAAAAACATCAAGCGCAAGTCTTATTGTTTGGGCTCCCGAAGATGTTTCTTGTTGCAGACTGCACATTCATAAATTGACGAGTGGCTGGTTGCCACGGAATTGGCGGTAGCTCTGATGCAGCAATTCGTGTACACCTGTTGGTTTGTCGTTACTGCTGCTTCCACCATTTGTGGATGCCAGTTGAAGTGACAGACCGGGTTTTGGCAATTCTAGCCACTACTGATGCATTTGATGCATGTGCCAGCTGTTGGTTTTAGCTAGGATTGTTGTCTGTTTGAGTTTCAACACGGGACAGCGATGGACACTGTGTGTGGTTTTCACTGGCACAGAAACAACAATAAATGAGTGACCTATTTGTAGCGAAGTTGGAACGCCAAATGATTGCCTGATAACATGAAAAGGGTGGGAGAGGGGGAGTGGGAGGCGGGTCTAACTGACGAACTTAATTTCAAAGCGTGATTAAAATTGAACTCGCAGATCCGCCTAATATTCTGCACTTGTTGTCACTCATTTGTCATACATTGTTACATTTGATAAAAAGTTAATGTAGAGCAATTTAGAGTTAGAGATGTGGACAATGAGGAATAGACAAGGATGTCTAAAGTAAATGAGAGGAACATAAATATACGAGAGACATGATGACAACAGCAGGCAACCCACAGAAAGATAAGCCCAGAAAAGGCAGGGTGTGTGTGTAATTGTGTGAAAGAGAGAATTATATATTTGAGGGAACGTTAAGATAATTTGATTATAAAGAGAGAAATGGAGAGAGAAAGAAGGGGGAAGAAAGAAAGCAGGAGAGATGACGAATAGACAGTGTTACACATGGCAGGACTGTAAGAGAGACAGATACGAGATAGATAGAGAGTGGCGGAGGGGGCGAGAGAAGAGAGTGGTGAGTACTGAGACCTTGTGAAGTTTTGGAGAACTGGTGCCTGATTTAGACAATAAATCACCAAGAGAGTAAGTAAACAAATGAGTTGGTAAGCTGAGATCACCTCGCCGAGGGAGACACAGATGTGATCTGATATATTCTACCCACAGGAACATTTCAACTACTATGCCCTGGACGAGAATCTTGGGCCAGTAGTCATGTCTATGAAAGTGGGACCCACGTCAGCTGACACAATCAGTGCTATCGTCAGGTACCGGGACATTGTTGCTGGTCTTAGTCAGCTCCGTGTGTTGTCTTAGTCAACTCTGTATGTAGTTAAAGTCATCTTAGTTTGTTGTCTTAGTCAACCCAGTGTGTTGTCTTAGTCAACTATGTGTGTTGTCTTTGTCAGCTCTGTGTGTTGTCTTAGTCAGCTCTGTGTGTTGTCTTAGTCAGTTCTGTGTGTATTCTTAGTCAACTATGTGTGTTGTCTTAGTCAGATTAGTGTGTTGTCTTAGTCAGCTCTATGTGATGTCTTAGTCAACTCAGTGTTGTCTTAGCTCTTTGTGTTGTCTTAGTCAACTCTGTGTTGTCTTAGCTCTTTGTGTTGTCTTAGTCAACTCTGTGTTGTCTTAGCTCTTTGCGTTGTCTTAGTCAGCTCTGAGTGTTGTCTTAGTCGGCTCTGAGTGTTGTCTTAGTCGGCTCTGAGTGTTGTCTTAGTCGGCTCTGGGCGTAGTCTTAGTCAGCTTGGAGTGTTGTCTTAGTCGGCTCTGAGTGTTGTCTTAGTCGGCTCTGAGCGTTGTCTTAGTCAGCTTGGAGTGTTGTCTTAGTCGGCTCTGAGTGTTGTCTTAGTCGGCTCAGAGCGTTGTCTTAATTAGCTTTGAGTTTTGTCTTTGTTGGCTCTGAGTGTTGTCTTAGTCAGCTCTGAGTGTTGTCTTAGTCAGCTCTGAGTGTTGTCTTAGTCGGCTCTGTGTTGTCTTAGTTCTGAGTGTCGACTAAGTCGGCTGTGTTGTCTGTTAGCTCTGTGTTGTCTTAACTATGTGTATTGTCTTAGTCAGCTCTGTTTTTTTTTCTCAGCTCTGTGTATTGTCTTTTTCAACTCTGTGTTGTCTTAGTTCTGTGTGTGTCTTAGTCAGCTCTGAGTGTTGTCTTAGTCGGCTCTGAGTGTTGTCTTAGTCAAACCTATGTAGTCTTTGTCAACTCTTTGTTGTCTTAGCTCTGTGTGTTGTCTTAGTCAGCTCTGTGTTGTCTTAGCTCTGAGAGTTGTCTTAGTCAACTCTGTGTTGTCTTAGTCAATTCTGTGTTGTCTTAGCTCTGTGTATTTTCTTAGTCCACTCTGTGTTGTCTTAGTCGGCTCAGAGCGTTGTCTTAATTAGCTTTGAGTTTTGTCTTTGTTGGCTCTGAGTGTTGTCTTAGTCAGCTCTGAGTGTTGTCTTAGTCAGCTCTGAGTGTTGTCTTAGTCGGCTCTGTGTTGTCTTAGTTCTGAGTGTCGACTAAGTCAGCTGTGTTGTCTGTTAGCTCTGTGTTGTCTTAACTATGTGTATTGTCTTAGTCAGCTCTGTTTTTTTTTCTCAGCTCTGTGTATTGTCTTTTTCAACTCTGTGTTGTCTTAGTTCTGTGTGTGTCTTAGTCAGCTCTGAGTGTTGTCTTAGTCAGCTCTTTTTGTTGTCATAATCAGCTCTGAGTGTTGTCTTAGTCAAACCTATGTAGTCTTTGTCAACTCTTTGTTGTCTTAGCTCTGTGTGTTGTCTTAGTCAGCTCTGTGTTGTCTTAGCTCTGAGAGTTGTCTTAGTCAACTCTGTGTTGTCTTAGTCAATTCTGTGTTGTCTTAGCTCTGTGTATTTTCTTAGTCCACTCTGTGTTGTCTTAGCTCTGTGTATTGTTTTAGTCATCTCTGTGTTGTCTTAGCTCTGTGTGTGTCTTAGTCAGCTCTGTGTTGTCTTAGTCAGCTCTGTGTTGTCTTAGTCAGCTCTGTGTTGTCTTAGTCAGCTCTGTGTTGTCTTAGTCAGCTCTGTGTTGTCTTAGTCAGCTCTGAGTGTTGTCTTGATCAGCCTTGAGTGTTGTCTTAGTCAATGCTATGTTGTCCTAGTCAGCCTTGTGTTGTCTTCGCTCTGTGTGTTGTCTTAGTCAGCTTTTTGTTGTCTTAGTCAGCATTGAGTGTTGTCTTAGTCAGTTCCATGTGTTGTCTTAGTCAGCTATGTGCCTTGTGCTAGTAAATTCTCTGTGTTGTTTGTTAGTTAGCTCTGTTGTTGTGTTAGTAAACTCTATGTGTTGTGTGTTAATTAGCTATGTGTGTCATATTAGTTAGCTGCTCTGTGGTTGTGTTAGTAAACTCACTGTGTTGTCTGTTAGTTAGCTCTATTGTTGTGTTAGCAAACTATCTGTGTTGTTTTTGTTCTTTAGCTATATGTGTTGTGTTAGTTAGCTGTGTTTATTGTGTATATACTCCTTAACTGATTGAGTGTCTGGGTGAGTGAGTGACTGTGGTATTTATTGTTTTAGGAATTGATTTATTACTGATTGATTTTCGATTGATTTTATATAATTTATTTTGTGATTTTTTTTTGGGGAGGGGGGAGAGGGGGGGGGGGGTGAGACTTAGGGGGAATTATATGATTGAGTTAGTTGATGAGGCAGTGGTAGACTGTGTAATTTATTCACCGGTTGATAAAGTCAGTGAAGCGGTGATTAAATGTACATCAGGTTTGGGTGATTCCTTCTTGATGGAATAATTAAGGGCATATTTAGTGGGTGCCCTAATAGGGGCGGACTGATTGAATGGTTCACAAAGAAAGTATGGATTGAGTGATATGTAGGGTTATTGACATCAAACATTCACTGTAATCAACAGAACCAGATTCTGTACACGACAAGATGTCCTCCCATCATTTGACACTGATGTGCCCAGTCCTGGCAAAGTTGCAAAGGTAGGCGGACATCTTGTGACTGCTATAACTAACTCTGAATTTAACTCTTTCTGCTGCTCAGATTTAACCCAAGATGCCTGTAAAAGCCCAAGTGGAAATAACTGAAAAAGTAAATGCCTAGGTATTGATCTTGGCACTGGCCCCTTGCGGGTTCATGGACCCCATTTGCGTCAGCATCCTTGACATAGGCGTTGCGAATGCGCTTGTAATGTCGGGGTGTCGGGTTCAATCCCAGCTACGGGCCTTGTGCCTTGCGTTGGTTTCAAAAGTGGTATTGAGAAGCCGACCATACAGAAAACAATGGTAAACTACTGGACATGGGCTTGCCTAGAAAAAAACCACAACAGCCAGAAAAATGCTGGGTTTGGTTCTGCAACGTCCTGTAAAGGATACACAACTAACTTAGTTTTTATGAGTATCACATATTTTTTTTATTTTAGTTTATGTGATTATCATATATTTCTCATCTTTTAATCTATATAATTATCAAATACTCACAATATTTCAGTTTATGGGATTAACATATATTTCCCATATTTCATTGTATCAGATTATTATATATATCCAATGTTGCAGTTCATATGATTATCATATATGTCCCATTTTGCAGTTTATATAATTATTGTATATTTGCTTTTTTTTCTGTTTAAATAATTTTCAAATACCTACCATATTTCAGTTTATGTTAATATGACATATTTCCCATATTTCAGTTAAAATGGTCATCAAATTTTTACCATTTAAAAACATATTTCAGAGTATATGTGGGGATATCACCACCGACAGGTTTCATCCAGTGCTATCATTAAAGGTAAGTAAACTGGACTACTCAACAAAGTTTATCACCCTCCTTCTCACTGTAGTCACCATCAGTGTCTATATCATTATCATCATCATCATCTTGTTTTTTTTTCTCTCAGTTTGGGTTCTGAGGCTCAGATTTTAAGAAGGAAAAAAATACACCCATTGCCCTTTGACAAGTATATAGTCAAAAGCAACTAATTAAGGATTTTCTAAAATCGGATGTGTTTGCCCTAAAGGCGCACTTATCCATACCTAGCTGTAAACACAGAGGAAGAAGAAGAAGAAGAAGCAGATGAAGAAAAGAAAAAGGAGGGAGAGGAAGAAGAAGAAGTAGAAGAGATGTTTCTTTTCCGAGAAGTTTCATTTCCTGATTGTAGGCTCTTGTTTCCTGACATCTGTTTCACCATGAAAACTTCATTAAGATTTGAAACATCTGTTGCCAGGGATCTGATCTTGTGATGTCCTACGATGAACATGTTCTCACACACAACTTCAAGTTTGGCATCATATACCAGAGGAAAGGCCAGGTAAGCTTCAGAATAATGCCAAACACAGTGTAGCTTCAGAATAATGCCAAACAAAATGTAATAATAAAATCAGATCAACTAATATAATTACATATATTTAAGTCAATGCTGAGGTTACCTTTGAATTACTATGGTAAACTCATTTGTACCAGATTGAGCTGCAAAATATAAATAATTATATTGAACTGTCAATAATATTGCTACTGTTATACTTCATTTACATTGTCAGTAGCTGTCCTTCTGAATTACCTTGTCAAAGCTGTCCCACTAAATTACCTTGTCAAAACAATCCAACCAAACTAGCTTGCCAAACTGTGTCAGTAAATAACTTTGACAAAACTGTTGAACTAAATTACATTTTCAAAACTGATACACTAAATTACCTTGCCAAAACAGTCCCACTAAATTACCTTATCAGAAGTGTCTCAATAAATTACCTTATTAAAACTGTCCCACTAAATGACCCTATCAAAACTGTCCTACTTCAACATCAAAGACATACACAATTTCATGCAAATACCAGCTACATTAAGATTTTCATGATTACAAATTAAAATCAAAATTATTGTCCATGTTTATGTTACATTCTCCTTCTTCTTCTCTTCTTCATCATACAATCACATCTTAGCTGACTATAACTTAACTTTCACACTTTTATTTTTACAGTCAAGTTCGAACACAGCATTCACCCTTGTATATTTTCTTTCAAGTTCAAATATAGCATTCACATTTTTATATTTACACTCAAGTTCTTTCATAATATTCACATTTTAAAATGTACACTTGTCCCTATTTAGCATTTGCAGCTTTTATGTTTACACTCAAATTCCAATATGTCATTTACACTGAAGCTCTTATACAACATTCACACTTTTATATTTACACTCAAATTTCAAAAAAGCAATAATGCTTTTCATGCGCAAGTGCATAAATAACGCAAATTTAGGCATTACATGGGTTGACAAAATTCTGGAAGACCTAGACTTCGCTGACGACATAGCACTCCTGAGTTCAGAACACACAGACGCCCAAGAAAAAATCAATTGACTCCAGAATTTCTCAGAACAAATTGGACTCCAAATTAACACCGCAAAAACAAAAATTCTAGACCTTACCAACAGTTCAGTTGATATCACGCTGAACAACAACAGCCTTGAAAAAGTCAACAGTTTCACTCATCTAGGGAGCAAGATGTCATCTACAGGAGATACCGCACCAGAAATATCATTTAGAATAGCACTGGCATCTAGTGCCTTCAATAAACTGTCTAACATCTGGAAATCAAAGACACTTAGCAAACACACAAAACTCAAGATCTTCAATTCTTGTGTGATTCCAGTACTAACCTATGGATGCGAGAGTTGGAAAATCAACGAAAAACTCTAGACACAAAATTAGACAGTTTTGAAAATAAATGCCTTAGAAGAATACTAAATTTCAAATGGTCAGATTTCCGAACCAATACACAAATAAGGCAAGAATCCAGGCAAGAGTATGTGTCTAATTTTATACGAAAACGCCGCTGGAACTATGTCGGCCACGTCCTTAGAATGGATAAATCAAGACTTCCTTACCAAGCCCTCATTTGGACACCACAGGGGAAAAGATCTCGTGGAAGACCAAGGGAAACCCTACGTAGAACTATCATCAGGGAAGGCTCGCTCATGGGCCACTCAAACATCCAAGACCTACAACGGATTGCAACGGACCGCCGTGCATGGAGAGTCACGACCTCTGCCCTATGTGCCGCACTCGACACAAGAGGAAAGACTAACTAAATAATGCTTTTATATTCACATTGAAGTTCTTACATAACATTCACACTTTTATACGTACAATTGTTCCAACATAACATTCACACTTTTATACGTACACTTGTTCAAACATAATATTCACGCTTTTATATGTACACATGTTCCAACATAACATTCACACTTTTATACGTACACTTGTTCAAACATAATATTCACGCTTTTATATGTACACATGTTCCAACATAACATTCACACTTGTATATGTACACTTGTTCCAACATTACATTCACAACTGCATATATACACTTGTTCCAACATAACATTCACACTTGTATATGTACACTTGTTCCAACATAACAGTAGCATTTTGAAATGTTAAAACTCCAAACAGCAAGCATAGTTCCAAGCCTTATGTTTATATTGATCCACTCAGGTGCACTAGACAAAAGATCTGGCTATAATGGCAGTGGGTTATCAGAGCATTTATGTACCACTGTGATTAGTCGTAGCTGGTGTCAGCTTCTGTTGGTGGGGTAGTGGTTGAGCGACTGAGGAGCGTAATCTTGTGATAAGTGCATGTTGTGACTGCTTCAGCAATAACTGTTCTTTTTTCTTCTTCAGCTTCTGGGTGTCAGTCTATCTGTTGGGAATCTTGGGAAACTTCATTGAAAATGGGTCACCCCATAATTGCTCAGTGTCTGTGAAAACCGCATACATGCACGCATGCACACCCGTGCACACACACGCACACACACACACACAACCAAAAAAAACCACCCACCCACCCATGCACGCACGCACACACACACACACACAAGGGCATCCATATTTCACATGAAAAGTCAAACAGACAGCAGTCCTGGCAAAATACAACAGCTTGCACATGCATCAGATGCATAAGTCAGCCTGTGTGAAGCACATCACCAATTCTGTGTCAGCTATCACTTTGCCATTTTCTCAATTTGCAGTTTAGAACACACATTTCTGGGAGGACAGACAATATATATTACCCATAAATTTACAGCTCAGAGTATCACACCATGCATTCAACTGGATTTCACCTTCATTTTGCTTGTTGTACCATCCAGTTTCCTACTGGTGATTTAACTCCCAACCTTCTATTAGATTCTTAGGGAATTCCATCAGGAACCTCGTGTTGGCACTGTTTTCAGTTGTTAAACAAAACACCGACTAAATAGTGAGAACAAACGTGACATCTACATGGAACACAATATCGAAACTAAAGAAGCAGCTAATGAAGTCCTCACTGACTTTTAAAGGCTAAAGAACATACTGGCATGACATATGACAGTGATTCCCAAACTGAGCACCGCGGCGCCCCGAGGAGCCGCGACCTCTTCACAGGGACGCTGCAAAATATTACTTAGGTTAGGGCGCCGTAGAAAAATTGTTATTAAAAAAAAAAGGGGCAGCGGCTGAGAAAAGTTGGCGAAATACTGTCATACGAAATGAAACTAAGCTGTCAGTCCTATAATAACATTAACTGTCACTATCCATCCATATCCATCTCTCTCTTTCTCTATCTATCTCTCTATCTCTCTGTCTCTATCTCTATCTCTCTATCTCCCTCTATCTCTCTCTATCTCTCTTTATCTCTTTATCTCTCTCTCTATCTCTATCACTCTCTATCTCTCTCTATTTCTATCTTTCTCTTCCTATCTCTCTATCCATCTCTATCTCTCTCTTTCTCTATCTCTCTCTCTATCTTTCTCTCACTATCTCTCTCTATCTCTCTCCCTATCTCTCTCTCTATCTCTCTCTCTATCTCTCTCTATTTCTCTCACTATATCTCTCTATTTCTCTCACTATATCTCTCTATTTCTCTCACTATCTCTCACTATCTATCTCTATCTCTCTCTATTTCTCTCAATATCTCTCTCTATCTCTCACTATCTCTCTCTCTATCTCTCTCTATTTCTCTCACTATCTCTCTCTATCTCTCTCTCTCTCACTATCTGTCGTATGGCAGTTTTGTCGCGCACCTTACTTACAGGATATTTTCACAAATCCCTCAGGTGCTCTGAGACAGGAGTGTTTTGAATGGTGGCTCTCGTTCGTCTAGAGGCCTAACCCTCGGTTCAAACTTTCCATTCAACCTGTCTCAGGGATGAGGTGACACGAGCTCTGACTCCACAGGGTTATTATGAACACTTGGGTACCTCTCGGCCAGACGTCCTCACCACTGTTTGCCCCCAGACTGGATTAATGTAAATCCAGTCGAACAAATAATCAACAGTGAATACGATAAGACAAGACTACGTTTATAAATGCCACAAGGAACTCCAATTAGACAAAACTCTCCTAAGAACTAGAAGGCGGATGAACTCGAGAATCAATGTAATAGGTTCCCTGTAACCAAGCTGAAGAAAAATAACTTGAAGAATTAACTGAAAGAATATTGAATACTTTCAAGGACAAAGTTAGTGCGAGTGTCTTCCTCCTACTCTACGTTTCTGTCCAGTATCATCATGTCTGAGGAATCTGATGGATTGGAAAGGTCCACTTAGATTAAAGCCGTCATACGGGTCACTCTGACTTATCTGTTTAGATCTTATATCTCCTCTGGATGCTGGAGCGAAGTTTCCGACTACCGTACTTTACGATAGGACTTCTCAGAAACGAGGCTGCTTCTCTGGATGCCGGAATAGATCTTCACGTCGCCAGACTTCCCAACATTATTTCCCCAGCAGGAACAGTTTCTGGCGTTGATCGAGAACAATCACCTTGAGCTTGGAAGACGACGACTCAAGTATCGTCCACACGTTCAGGACCACAATTCACCACATGTAAATTGCTTAATGTGTAGTGGCAGAAGGAACCAGTCTACAAGACACTGACACTTGTTGGATCTTCATAACCTGAAAAACACAAAGCAACACCCATGAGCGAACCGTATCTAATGCACCTGGTCAATCAACATCCTTACCATCTCCTCATGCTCAGATAAACTTGAGGTTATTCCCAACCATGAAAGTTGGTCACCTCTATCTTAGAATCCATTTAGTTTCCTAGAGTGAGCACCAGATCATTAACTCGAATATATTCCTGGGAACAGTTCCCGTAGCAAAGGTTAGACAGATCTCCATTATTTACCCTTCCCTCTAACGTAGAAAATAAGGGATCTGCGATGAAGTCAAAACCCAGACCTACTGAAATATGTTATGAAAACAATACGACAGTCGAAGCTTGTTGTGGTTACGAAATCACCTAGCAACAGCGGACATGACGTCATGTCTGCCCATAAGCTTTTTGTCGTTCAAAACCATTCAGAGACTTACCAAGTTCTGATACCGAATACTAGCAAATAATTAACAATACAAAGTTATCAATACTACAAACCCACTCCAGATATGTAGATTGATTGAATTAAAAAGGTTTAAAAGGCCATTTCAAAGCATTCTGCGAGAAATGTCAACCGAAAGTGCATTCCGATCTGGAGCTCCTTTCGCCACCTTCCTTGGCAAGAATCGTAGGAAAACAGATTCGCATTATCCAGCTGCTGACCTTACTTACCTACATCACAGACACTATGAACACAACTATTCCATTAAAAAGTCCCTAAGACAACTCACCCATTGTAAATAAAAAAAGAGAATAATGAATCTTGTCTGTATAACGGTCAAATGGCGAGACACAAGGAAAAACGCCTGCCTTCAAGACCGGACTGTAGAGAAGTGATGCACACAAATACGTCCCCTAACAACAGCAGTTAGCGTACGAATTGCTCTCACTAATACAGTGCAGTGGTCAGACAATTTATTTAGAATAGGCGTAGAAAATGTGTAACATGTAATTAGACACTCAAAGCCTCAAAGAGTTATTATCAAAGGGTTTTATATGGATTTTTCCTATCAGGACTCCCCCACAACAAACGAACTATCTAACTATGCTTGGCCTATTCTATTACATAGTTACGATGACGAGTTTAGGGTGGTCAGCTATATGGACCTTCCTGCTGTGGCAGATGTGTGGATGCTGTCATGCGACACTATCTCTATCTCTCTCTCTCTCTCTCCCTCTCTCTCTCTCCCTCTCTCTCTCTCTCCCCCTCTCTCTCTCTCTCTCTCTCTCTCTCTCTCTCTCTCTCTCTCTCTTTCTTCATCTCGCATTCAACACCAATGTCCAAAATGTAAACCATTAAGAGTCTTGTATTATACATTGTTTTTTGCATTAGGACTCCTTATTGTGCCACCCAGCGGAGCATAAGCCCTTGACTAATCCAAAGTCTTTGTTGGCTTGTTTATGACTGGATTTTGCAGCAAAATTTTACAATAGCTGTGGTGGTAAATCTGTATAATTCTGATGGTTACTTTTCATTTCAGAAATCCTTGACAGTCTGTTTTTCATTTCAGAAATCATTAGTGGTCTACTGTTTTTTTTAAATTATTATTTTGGAAGTTACTGGAATTCTTCTTTTTATTTCAGAAACCACAGTATATATGTACATGACTATAGTATTTCCTATTCATGAATCAATAATATATGTAGACATTAGTGGTGGCAGCTTCTATTCATGAATCCATAATGTTTGAAAACATGATTGTAGCACTTTGACATCCATAAATCTATAGTGTAGTGTTAAGTATAAGGTTGTAATGAATTCTCTGTACAGACAAGTGAAGAGGAACTGTTTGGCAACAGAACTCACAGTCCTGCCATGGATGCCTTTCTCAGCACTATTGGAGAAAGAGTGCATCTGAAAGACTTCAAGGGGTATGTCAGTCCGTGTTTACCTTTTGATGTCATTCGCTGTTGGGTTGTCATCTTATGATAGATTATTTGGCCATTTTATGCTAAACAAGGAATACATTGAAACAATTTATTGCCTAGCGTACTTTGCGGTTTCTTGTCAGGTGCATTACCACAGCTGAAATAATGCATCACACAAAATGAATCCTTTGGAGTGTAATAAACTAGTCACATCCTTTCATGTTAGACTGTAACACTCATCATTAATCAGCAGATTGTTTGCATAATGTTGCTCTTTTCAAAACTGATTATTGGTCATTCCGTGCTGTGTATCTATAGCAGATCATGGCTGATTACTTGTCAATTTATGCTGTGTATCTATAGCAGATCATGGCTGATTACTTGTCAATTTATGCTGTGTATCTATAGCAGATCATGGCTGATTACTTGTCAATTTATGCTGTGTATATATAACAGATCATGGCTGATTACTTGACAATTTATGCTGTGTATCTATAGCAGATCATGGCTGATTACTTGTCAATTTATGCTGTGTATCTATAACAGATCATGGCTGATTACTTGTCAATTTATGCTGTGTATCTATAGCAGATTTTGGCTGATTGCTTGTCAATTTATGCTGTGTATCTATAGCAGATCATGGCTGATTACTTGTCAATTTATGCGGTGTATCTATAGCAGATCATGACTGATTACTTGTCAATTTATGCTGTGTATCTATAGCAGATCATGGCTGATTACTTGTCAATTTATGCTGTGTATCTATAGCAAATCTTGGCTGATTACTTGTCAATTTATGCTGTGTATCTATAGCAGATCTTGGCTGATTACTTGTCAATTTATGCTGTGTATTTATAACAGATCATGGCTGATTACTTCTCAATTTATTATGTGCATTTATAACAGATCATGGCTGATTACCTGGCAATTTATGTTGTGTTACTTTGTCAATTTTGTTTCCATGTCACTTCATGACATATTATTTATGTTGCCTAATTTTGAGTTAATTCATTTAGCATCGCTCAGTGTTTATCTTTTTATATTTCACTGTCCAGACAAACTTTAACAACTAGAAAATATACCACACCAGAGAATAGATTCTGAAGGAGATGTATGACCACTTTCTGCTGGATTCCAGAGATGTCCTATCCAACACAACATACTCATCAGTGCTGGTGATCCAATGCTCTTCTGGTTTAAAAGTGGAAAAGCAAAAATGTGAAGTCTAGGGGACTGACTCCACTGCTCTGGGTTTTATGATTCAGTCTCTCTCCACTGCTAGCTGCCTGCCTAGAGTGTCACACAAAACATGAACTCTCTAGCTCCACTGACATTCTTCAGGAATTTTCGAAATAATTGCATTGTGAACTGAATGATGCAGTCCATGACATGAATCCACAACCTTGAGAGCTTGAGGCAAACAAGTTGACAATTTAACTACAGAGAAATCACAGAGATGCCTTCTGGACTATAAATTTATTAAGTAATTAATTAATCAAAAATTGACATCTCTGCAACTCAAGACATTCCCACAAGTGCTCTGTCCCCTTCTCCAGTAGCCAGGGAAGGATCGATTTGCTAACAGTACCAATTATAACCCAATTAAAAGTCCGCCTATGTTTCTCCCTCAGTGTTGAATATCTTACAGAATCTCTCTCTATTCATCCCTCATTGCTTTAGTCTTTTGGTGTAAGGATTATCTGTCTGTGCTAATACCCTGTCCATTTGATCGTGAAGAACCTTCAGCATGTCCGCTTTATCATTAAGTAGCTAACCATACAGAGGAGCGGCAGCAGCCAATCTCTCAGCCTTTTCATTACCCCACACACCCAAACTTCCTGGATAGAAGATCCTTGACATGCTGATTTGTCTGAGTCTTATCAAGTGATGCAAGCCATCTTACTTAAAAGAAGAACAGAATGAGAGATCATTCATGATTGCTGCAATGAATAAATGGATTCACGCATCTTCTTTCTTTCTTTTCACTAGAACCTTCTCTGCCTTTCAGCTTCAGGTTTAGAAGAAAAATATGGTGCAAGCCTTGGTGTGTGTTGCTAAGTAGATGCTGGTATTCACAGCCTTAGCTACTTCATCTATCAATCATTATAACTGAAGATACCCTGTAAAAAGAAATCAAAGGCAATCTCCATATGGGTTCCATGGCCCCATTTTGGGGGAAACAATAATATACCCACTGCCTCCTCAAAAAGCATGTCGTATGAGTCCACTAATTGGGAGCTTCCTTTGAAGTTGGAGTGATCTGCCTGAGAGGCAAGGAATCAAAAGTCTGCATACAAATAAACCAGGTCATAAAATGGATGTGCACACGTCACTCAGGTTCTTGAACAAGACTGCAGTCTAGAGATGGATGAAGGACCAGAACTTTCACCAGAGCTGATGACCACGAAGAAGAAGAAGAGAAAGAAGGAGAAGAAGAAAGCTCAGAAAGCAATAGTGAAACAATTGTACAAAGAGAAGGTCATCAAGGTATAAATAAACAGCAGCACGAGAGAATGTACAACCAGAACATGAGCTTGGAGATGGCACATGATTGATTGATATAACAATATCTCTGCACTGTTGCCTTATAGAAGCAACAGAGATAGGCAGGAACCTTATGGCGTTCAAAATGGAAGAAGTTAGATAAAACTTTGATGGATTTTAAATAAAATGACCTTGGCTTCAGGATCAACCCAACCTGTATAAAGTAAAAGGAAATATTCATTCATTGTTTCATTTATTAATTTCTTTCTTCATTCATTCATTCATTCATTGTCCTGCTGTGCCAGTATATGTCACATGGAACTTACAGTTTATATCTTCATTCCGCTCTGTCCCGTGTAATCACTTTCAACTTTGGCCTCTCTCATCAGCGATCACCTTAGGGTTTCTCTTGAGCGTCTTCATTTTGCCAGTCCCTCCGTTTCCAATTTCAGTACCTGTTTGGTGATTCGGGAACAACTCATTAACTCAGGCCCAGGCTCCGCTCACTTACACTAGGTCACTTTTGATTGATGCTTGGTCAGGCTCGTGAACATTGCTCAAGGTTTACTGTTTGCTCGAAAAGCTCTCTGCATTGTTTTCTATTTACATTTTCATTTTGAGAAAGAGAATGCATGGGACGTAGGCTGCAGCACTCTTCAAGGGCAGTTTGTGTTAGGGCCAGTTCCGCATGTTTTGGGAACATAAAAAGCACTGACATCCTGGAATATACAACATGCGATAACACCGGCCGGTGAAGAGAAGGAAGAAAGCTTTTCGAACAAAACACTACACAGGGTCACCCCTGTAACCTTCAGAAAAGTTGATGAACCTAATGAAGAATGAATGTAAAGTGACCTAGTGTTTAAGTGGGCGGAGTCTGTGCTAATGAAATATGAGTTGTACGGTGATTCTTTGTTTGTCTCTTCTCATTATGTATCCAGTGTAGCACCATCTTCTCTGTCTTACAACTGTTGATGCTGGTGGTTATAGTGTCATCTTCTCTGTCTTACAACTGTTGATGCTAGTGGTTGCCCAGACAATTCTCTTATTTCTTCACTCCTCTTGAATTCATCTCATTTTGTGTTCAAAAATTTCCTCAGTCATTTTTGTTTCCTGGAAAGTGCCAGGAAATATTTGTCTGTTTAAATAAAGATCTAGCAGCATACGCACCACTGTGGCATTGACAAGAAGAGGTTTGCATTTTTATTAAGACTATAGACATATTGACACTCAAGGAGTGATGTGTCAACATCCCACTTGTTGCCTTTACTTTCTAGGACATTTCCTTGTACCTATTTAGGCTAACGCCTTTCCCACACCCCCCCCCCCCCCCCACCTCCTCCTTTCGCCACCTAGTAGCCAAGGTAATTTTATAAAAATCTGCGATAACTTTAAACCAAGATCTTAGGGTGGTTAGGCATCTGTCTAGCCCCTGTGTTGCTGTGGCTTCCCTTGTGTAAGTTAGTCTAAGAATGTAGAAGGAAACTCAGGAAGTAGAGGTTAATCAGACCACATATGATAGTGGAAGGGGGAAAGAGGGGGTATCAGAAAGAAGAAAAAAAAATTGGCCTGAGAAAATAGAGGAAAAAATCCATTTGAATGTTGATTTCAGGAGAAGGAAAAAGAAAAAAAGAGGAAAATAAGAGCACATATGAAAGTGTGCTTGAGAAAATAAAGGAATATCAGACCATTTTTGAAAATGGGTTTGGGAAAATATAATAAAATCAGACCACATATGAATAGTGACCTAAGAAAATAGAGGAAAATTGGACTGCGTGTGATAGTGGGCCTGAGGAAATAGAGGGACATTAGAACACATATAAAAGTGAGCCTGAAAAAATAGAGCAAAATTGGGTGTTATGTGAATACTGGCCTGAGATAATAAGGGAAACTCAGAGTACATATGAAAGTGAGGCTGGGAAAAAAGATTGAAGACAACAATAGATAGTTGGGCTCAGGTAGCAGGAACAGTGGCCAGGATTTGTTTCATATGATGAAGATTTTTTTTCTGAAAGTTGAGACGAAAGGTTCGAAAGTTGAGCTAGAAATATTATAATATTTTTTTTTTTTTTTGCAAGTTGAGAGGCGATTATAAAGTGTTATGAAATTTTGGCGTGGGAGATATTTCCTCATTTCTCAGACATTCCCGTTTACATGCTCACTTATTCTAACTCACAAACTGTCACTCTCACACTGTCACTCTCACACTGTCACTCTCACACTGTCACTCTCACACTGTCACTCTCACACTGTCACTCTCACAATGTCACTCTCACCCTGTCACTCTCACACTGTCACTCTCACACTGTCACTCTCACCCTGTCACTCTCACACTGTCACTCTCACACTGTCACTCTCACACTGTCACTCTCACACTGTCACTCTCTCACACACTCTCACCCACTCACTCATAAACTCTCCCACTTTCACAGTCATTCAATATACTGTCACTCAGAATCTTACATCTCTCTTTGTCTCTCTTTAACACACACACTCACACACACACACACACGCACGCACCTCCCACCACACACACACACACAGACAAAGAAACACCCACGCATGCACACACACACACACACACACACACACACACACACACACACACACACACACACACACACACATACAGCATTATCTGTTTTCCTAATTTTCATGTACTCAGTTGAAACCTGGTATTATTGTTTAAGTATGAATATTGCCAGTGACACATGACTTTGAATTTTTGTTTCTTCAAATTAAATTCCACCCCATACACACACAATTTCCTTATTTCAATATTTAACAAATAAATTTAGTTCACCAACAAAACAAAAAAAAAAAAATCTAAACAGCTATTGAAAAGATAAAAAAAAAAAAAGGTAAAGTCGGCAGATGTGAACCAGCGTCATTGCATATCGTTATAGACCATAAGTGCTCTGCCACCAGTACCGACAGCTGAATTGTCCACCTGTGTAACACACGTAACTCTGTAGCTACAGTGACGTTTCTCCATTTACCCCAGAGTATCACTCTGGTACCCATTTTCTAGAGGCTGTGTGAACCCCGGGAGCCGCCCGGTCTCAAAGACCGACCGTGGGCTGCAGCAAGTTGCAGCTGGATTTGAAAGTGAGCTTCTTATAAACTGCGCTAACGCGGCCCCCATTAAAAAGAAAAACTAATTAAAATATCATTATTGTCAGTTGCAGCGAAAACGGCACATCGGCAATGACATTGTAGCCATTGTATTTCAAGAGGAGAATACTCCATTTGTACCAGATATGATTGCCTCCCATTTTCTCCATTGCTTCATTGTTGTACAGCCTGTAAAAGAGAGTCAGCCTCAGAGATACAAGGTCTGTGAGGCATTAGATCATTTTTGTTGATCTATCTGATGTTTTGTTTTGTTTTCACTTTCATCGTCACATCTTCACTTACAATATCAAATATTTACTTCCAGTTCACATCTTCACTTTCAAATTCGCATCTCTAGATTCATCATCCCATATTTACTTTCATTATCATATCTTTACTTTTATTGTTGCATCTTTGCTTTCATCATCACATCTTTACTTTCATCATCACATATTCACTTTCAAAATCACATCTTTGCTTTCCTGATCATATCTTTGCTTTCATTACCATATCTTCACTTTCAACATCAAATCTTCACTTTCATCATCACATCTTCATATTTATCATCACATATTTACTTTCAACATCACATCTTTGCTTTAATGATCATATATTTGCTTTCATTACCACATCTTCACTTTTATCATCACATCTTCTCTTTTATCATCACATCTTCACTTTTATCATCACATCTTCTCTGTTATCATTGCATGTTCACTTTCATGATCACATGTTCACTACCAACATTACATCTTCATTTTCATCATCATATTTTTATTTCTAGTATCTTTCTCTTGTATTATCACACCTTCACCGTGATCATCAGAGTTTCATTTCCAGGATCATATCTTCATTTGCATAACCACATCTTCACTTTCAACATCAAATCTTCACTTGCATAAACACATCTTCACTTTCAACATCAGATCTTCACTTTCATGATCATATCTTTGCTTTCATCATCACATTTTCACTTTTATTCTCACCTCCACTTTCATGATCAAATCTTCATTTCCAATATCTCATCTTTATTGTCATCATCACATCTTCACTTTCAGCATGACATCTTTGCTTTCATCATCAGAACTTTGCTTTTGTTATCAGAACTATGTTTTCATCATCACATCTTTGCTTTCATCATCACATCTTTGCTTTTATCAACACATCTTTACTTTCATCATCTCATTTTCAATTTCAACATGAAATCTTTGCTTCCATCATCACATTTCAATTTTCAACATCAAGTTTTTGCTTTCATCATTGCATTTTTACTTTCATCATCACATTTTTGCTTTTGTCATCATAAATTTAATTTTTAGCATGACACTTCAACTTTCAACATCCTGTCTTTACTTTAGTCATCAACCCTTCACTTTCATCAGCAATGCTCCACTTTCATCATCATCTTTTCACGCTTTGCATTTTCCTCGGCCAGATTTCTGTGGCAGCAAGAAAAGATGTGCCCAGATTCTACCCATTACTGCCTCCATCTGGCGAGTTCGTTACTGTAAGTTGTTTGCTCAAAGTATATTTTGAAATTATCATCATCTTCCTCAAAGAGCGTGCCCAGCAGATGTGAGTGGTCATGCTCTTCCAACACAATGTATCTTTGACTATGTGGACATTTTCCCATAGCGCACTTATTGGCTGTTAAGAATTTGTTCTCACCAACTTTTTGTGTCAGTCTGTCCGAAAATAATGTGGACTGTTAAATAAAGTTTTATTTTCACTTTTCATAATTCCTCAGGTGGATTCGGGAGCTTCATTTTAGGTAAGGGGGTGGGGGAGGGGGGAGGGGTGTGAGAATAAATGACCAAATGAGCAAACTTTATTTTCAAAGGATTATTGGGCATATAGACCCCATGTTATATTTTATGCAGTTCACCCTTCCAAACACTAATACTGTTTTCACATGGCAATTTATTTTACATATAAAGCTTGTCGTGTTTGTAGCTATATATAAATATAAATATTATGTAAAAGCACAAAGTATGGAGAATAGACCTATTTCCCCCTCCCTCCAACACCTACCCCGAAAGCTTGTCATAAAAGCTGATGAATTAGTTTTTTGAAGAGATCGTATATGTTGGGTCAGAAAGGGCAGACATCTCATCTTAGCCTTCAACAACAACACAATCTGTCAGGCCGGCCTTTCACCCCTTCAAAAAAAAGTATCTTTACCAAATTTAGATGAAAATTAATGCATCCTTATAATTATCTAAAATTCTACCCTTAAAAACTAGAGGAAGAGAAGCAGAAGACATTTTGAATCTTGTTCAGTTTTATAGAAATTCAGGGGAGTGGAACCCTTAGACTATCAAACAGACAGGCAAATTGGAAGCTTACAACTTCTTCACAGACGTCAATTTAAAAAAAAAACCGCCACTTCATGTCACTATTTTGGCATGGGTAATTTCTATATGGTGAGAAGTAATAAGTGAAAATGCTTTAAATCTGGTAATCTCTTAGCCTGATTTAAACACTGTAAATACTCAATCAAGCCTCCACCCTAAGGTTTCAGGTTTAAACAACGGATCAATTTCTTCTTCTTCTTCATTCACCGGCTGTGAATTTCGGCAGAAAATCCCAGTTAATCGTCCGCTTGGACTTTTGGCTTTTACCTGGACCTGAGTTTTGCATGTACAACCGTTTTACTGGCTTTAGCCCTTCCCTGCCTGATGGGCAGATGTACTCTAACTTTGAATGAAGGCGTCAGGTCTATTTCTAGGATGACTGTGGCTATTGTTTTGTGTGGGTCGAGATGTTACCTGATTTGTGTGGCATCCTCTTTGTCCCTTTCTCTACAGGTCCCTTTTCTCTTTGGTGCAGCCCTATGTGGAGCGGTTAGCCATCAGGGAAAGGCAGGGGCAGATAATGGGTATTCCCCTCCATCCAAGGAGGTTTCCATAAATGCAGAGCCGGCACATGGCGCTCTGGTTCTGGGCTCACCCAAGGAATTGTCACATCCTGCACATGACTGCTTAACCTCACAACTGTATTAGGCCTGCCGCTCGACACAAGCTGCGCCCTCTGGAGATCAGCGGGGAGCAGCCCGTGGGTTATGAACTTTTTGTGACCACACGAATAGGTACATTCTTTTTCATCGCACGATTGACATCTTTAATGAGCCGTTAGCATGACAGAATGGAGAATACTGCGTCAGGCATATCTTTATCTGTTTGGTTCCAACACTTGGGTGAGTGGGGTCTCAGGATGTGGACATTTGGACTTGTTCCCATTCAGTACGATTTATGATGATCGGATTTTGTGCAGTAGGATCTATTTTTGTCGGACATTTGGGCTTAGCCAGCCGATGGACTGTTGCTGTCGTGGTGTACCTCAACGCGGTAACGATGACACTGAGGATTGACAGAGGATGTACATGGGTAGAATCTTGCTGCGATAAACTGCCCACAGGAGATGTTACTCATCTGAGCTGCAAGTAAATCTCTTGGTCAAGGGTTGAGTCTCAGCAGCACAGTGTTCTCTTCACTCCACAAACTTTTAACCGAGGTCATTTTAGTTAAACATTTGGCAAGCAGACTTTACTCATGTTCCTAATGAGTTTTGATAAACTTTTTCACGCATGCGGTTGGGGGCAGGCTGATGAAAGCCACAAGGACACTACACCTCTGCGGGCCGCCAACTCCAAGATTCCCTGACAGCCCTGTTAATGCTCATTTTGAGACATTATCCGTGGCGCACGACGAGGACGTGCATCAGGAGTCTTGCATGAGGTTCCGTAAAAACCAGAACAGTGAAGGACTGGCGCCCAAAAGACTTAGATAGTATTTCTTTATACACATCACGTTGGACTTAACTTTACCTCACGCCTGTGAAAGTAATCACCGTGCCACAACGGATCAACATCCCGGCACACGGATTGTAACCCATAAGTGCTCTGTTCTACTTGTAATGCAAATCTGAGTCCGAAGAATTTCAGTGCAGTGCACAAACTCCCTAGCACCGGCGAGAATTCTGAAAAACTTTGGGTAGATTTTTAACTAAAAATTTTGCTGGGGCAGCGTCATTAGGCTACTCTTTTCGATTTTCAACTGCCCAAGGATTTTTTTTTTTGTATGCAACAATATATACGGGCTTCGATCTGACTACCCAGAGACCGTGGAAACTACTAGAAGTCCACATGAAAAAATCCCAGCCGTCACTGGGGCCTGAACCCAGCACCTCCAGCACTTGAGGCCTCCACCCTAATCTCATCTCTAAGTAAGTGGCAAGAATAAACCTCATATAATATAGTTTGATTATATCTTTTCAGGGTGAAGAGTTCCGAGAGTTTCTACTGACCAAGTTGATCAATGCTGAACTAGCCTGCTATAAGGCTGACCAGTTTGCAAAACTTGGGGTGTGTATAAAATTGATTTCTGACTAATTAATTTAGAGGAATCAGGGTCCTACCACCACTTAGGACATACTTACAAGTGCTCTGTCTACCACTGCATATATTCATATGTAAGCATGATGACGGTTCACCAAAAATGCTCATTCTGTCTCTCCTGGTGACACCAACGTTTCTCATTCTGCCTTTCCTAGTGACAACATCATTTTTCATCTGGTCTCTCCCGGTGACACCAACATTTCTTATTCTGTCTCTCCTGGTGACACAAAATTTTCTCATCTGGTCTCTCCTGGTGACACCAACATTTCTCATCTGGCCTCTTCTGGTGACACCAACATTTCTCATCTGGTCTCTCCTGGTGTGGCGGGTAAATTCACTTTTTACTAGCGAATGCACTATGTGCAATTCACAGAGGGAACTACAAACATTAAATCTTAATAAAGGTTTATATTACCCCCAGCCTTGCTGGTTAAATCAGAGGATTTGGGGTTTGCCCACATCTTATTCCCTACTGTTATTAAACTTGTATATTTAAATGTTCTTAAGTTCACTGACAATGTTTACAGTTAAAATGAAACTTCATAAAACTGTAGGAACATTAAAACTAACATTTATTCAGAATTGGATTTCAAAATAATAAACAAAATGGCTGTGGATATAAAATCCTGTTATACAAGGTAGGTTAGTTAAATCTTAGCTGTAGCTTAGGTCAGCTCCTGGCTAAGCCTCGGTGACACATCAGGCAGGCCGAATCTTCCAGTCCAGTCCAGACAATCGGGCATCTGCAGCTAAGCTTGGATTTACTTTTGTAGCTCCCACCTGGAACTACAATCTGGAACTACAATCTGGAACTATCATCTGGAACCCTGGCAGGGAATTCAAACAGAAAATTGGACCGCAGGCGGACTAACAACTTTAGTCTGAACCGGTCAATTTCTGAATTGAAAAGGGAATAGGAAGTCCTTTAAAAGGAGGAAGTTACTCTGCAGTTCCCCTTGACTACTCATCATCTCATTCGCCTTTATTACCTTTCAACTCTTTAATTATAATTTTGCTCCAATGAAGCATTAAGAAAGGGGTAAGAAATTTCTTAATTAATCCAGTGTTATTATGCTAATTAAAAGCAATAGGAAAATGTTTAGAACTTTGGTAATAATATTATCTAAACAAAGCACTTTTTAAAAAGGCAGAAAACAGCTGTCCAGACCAGCTCGTCACACCTGGTGACACCAACATTTCTCATCTGGCCTCTTCTGGTGACACCAACATTTCTCATCTGGTCTCTCCTGGTGACACCAACATTTCTCATCTGGTCTCTCCCGGTGACACCAACATTTCTTATTCTGTCTCTCCTGGTGACACAAAATTTTCTCATCTGGTCTCTCCTGGTGACACCAACATTTCTCATTTGGTCTCTCCTGGTGACACCAACATTTCTCATCTAGCCTCTTCTGGTGACACCAACATTTCTCATCTGGTCTCTCCTGGTGACACCAACATTTCTTATCTGGTCTCTTCTGGTGACACCAACATTTCTCATCTGGTCTCTCCTGGTGACGCCAACATTTCTCATCTGGTCTCTTCTGGTGACGCCAACATTTCTCATTCTGCCTCTCCTGGTGACACCAACATTTCTCATCTGGTCTCTCCTGGTGACACCAACATTTCTCATCTGGTCTCTCCTGGTGACACCAACATTTCTTATCTTGTCTCTCCTGGAGACACCAACATTGTCCATCTGGTCTCTCCTGGTGACACCATTTCCCATCCTGTCTCTCCTGGTGACACCATTTTCCATCCTGTCTCTTCTGGAGACACCAAAATTTCTCATCCTGTCTCTCCTTGTGACACCAAATTTTCTCATCTGGTCCCTCCCAGTTACACCAATATTTCTTATCCTGCCTCTACTTGTGACACCAACATTTCTTATTCTGTCTCTCCTGGTGACACCAACATTTCTCATCTGGTCTCTCCTGGTGACACCAATAGACACCTCATTTCACATCCTGTCATCTTCTTCAGATAAGTTTCTACAATCATCATCAACCTGTTATGATTTGCAGTTTTGTCCATAAAATTCTATCTCGTAAAACTGTTTCAACATCATGGATGGAATCCAGTCCAGCACCTTTGATCTCTCTCATCAATCGTATTCTTATGGTCTTTCTCATTTTGTCAGTCATTGTGTTTCCCATTTCAGTGCTCATTAACTCTTTAAGTCCCAAGGAACGCGTCATACGTTCATAGAGTCCGACCTAGAAGCCCAATGAACGCAAGATGTGCCGATTTTACGTCTTTCTTGACCACCCCTTGGGCCTGTGATGCTAAACCCCCTGGGACTCAAAGAGTTAAGTCATTCTATGTCCAATTTTGTCCATAATAGTGGAAAAACAAGTACTGTCCATTTACAGGGAGCCGCTATGGTCTAGCCATAGACCAAGTGCCGATTGGTCTATAAAATAAAGATCTAACCCTGTATGTCCAGTACAACTGTAGGGGTGGAATAGGATCCTTTGCTGTACATTCACAGTAATTAATAAATAAACTAATCACCTGTGAGATGAGATGTTTGAGAATGGCTGTGAATGAAACCAGAAGAGATCGAGTGAGAAACAATGTGAACACAAGAACTTTTGGAACAACACCCATCATCAAATTTTTTGAGAAGTAAAGAATGAAATGGTTTGGTCATCTAATGAGAATGAAACCAATTATGCCAGCAGCAAGGGCACCAAACCTGAAAATTGAAACACCAAGATGCAGGTGAAGACTAAGAAGAAGATGGATTGAAGGAGACACTGACACCTTAAGACATCAAGTGACCGAGCACGCCCTGGCTCGGCTGCCAATGGTTTGATGAACTGCCACGCCTAGCGGCATAAGCAGATATTGACAACAGAAGAATAAATAAACATTCAATGTGTAGATATTAAATTTTTTTGTCTGCAGCATCGCACACGAACTTCACTGCTGGAGTCGCTCTACCATGACCTGCATAAGCGGAACCTGGAACTCTTCGGCTTTTCTACTGCATCCAGCACAAAACAAGAGGGCAGCCGATTGATTGACTCAGTAAAAAGGGCTTTCAGTGGGAAGGGCAAGAGTCCTAACATAGATGTTAACAGCCTACAGAGGAAGAATGGGCACCCGTCGCTACATGGGTCTCTGTCAGCAGTCGGAGAGGATGACAGAGGAGCAGTATCATTAGTAAGTCTGAGCTGCTCTGAGAATTTCAGCTTTGATTAATTCATCTTTAAGGACTTAGGATTCTTTTTCTTCCTTTTCTTCTTCTACTCACTCTGCATTCACTCTTAAAAGGATGGTTAGAACATTGTGTTGTGGAGGTTTAGGACCAGACCTTGTGGAGGTTTAGGACCAGACCTTGTGGAGGTTTAGGACCAGACCTTGTGGAGGTTTAGGACCAGACCTTGTGGAGGTTTAGGACCAGACCTTGTGGAGGTTTAGGGCCAGACCTTGTGGAGGTTTAGGACCAGACCTTGTGGAGGTTTAGGACCAGACCTTGTGGATGTTTAGGACCAGACCTTGTGGAGGTTTAGGACCAGACCTTGTTCAGGTTTAGGACCAGACCTTGTGGAGGTTTAGGACCACACCTTGTGGAGGTTTAGGACCAGACCTTGTGGAGGTTTAGGACCAGACCTTGTTCAGGTTTAGGACCAGACCTTGTGGAGGTTTAGGACCAGACCTTGTGGAACAACACACTGGGGAAAAAATCTTAATTTTTCACCTTTTTTGACATGAATGATGGGGGGGGGGGGGGGGGGGGTCTGATCTTGTTTCCTTCCAAAATGGGTAATTTGGGGCAAAAATATCTACAGTACAGTAGTGGCTATAGTTGAAACGTTAGTTAGTTGCATATCCAATACCAGCATTTTTTGTCTGTTGTGGTTTTTCTAGGCACATTTTATGTTTAGTAGTTTGCCATTGCTTTTTGAAGGTCAGCTCTTGGTACCACTGTCAAAACCAATGGAAGACAGATTGTCCGCAGCCAGACACCGACAGTAAATATAGTCCATTTACAAATTCGTGCTGTTGTATTTTTGATAATTTCTCAGTAATTACTTATCCTGGAAACATTTTGTGTGTGTGTGTGTGTGTGTGTGCATATTAATGGGAGATAGTAATATAATTAACAGATGGGCAGAGTAAATAGGAGAATTGTATGATGATAATAGACCAGATGTAGAACTGCAGACCAACAATGATGGTCCCCAAATAATGACTGCAGAAGTTAAGGATGCAATACATCATATGAAGAAAGGAAAGGCACCCGGGCCAGACAACATCTCACTGGAAGAAATCGAAGCACTGGGAGATTTTGGAATTGAAATAATAACTAAACTTTTAAATTATATTTATAATAGAGGGTATATTCCAAATGACCTTTTAAAATCCATGTTTATAGCATAGCTCTGCCAAAGAAACCACTATAAAATGTGAAGACCAATGCACAATAAGTCTTATGAGTCACATGACTAAGATTTTACTGAGAATAATTATGAGAAGAATAAGAAACAAAATTAAACCAGAAATCAGCGATGAACAATGTGGATTTGTAGAAGGAAAAGGTACAAACAGTTCCATATGCATCCTAAGGACATTGTCAGAAAGAGCTGTAGAAGTAAAGACTGATTTGTACTTATGCTTCATAGACTATACAAAAGCATTTGACTGTGTGAAGCATGAAGAAGTAATCGAACTAATCAGCAAGTCACCTGATGATGATGATGATGATGATGATGATGATAAGTTGAAGCCACAAATGAACATGTGCTATAATTGCCAGAGTAAGAAGAAGAGTTTATATTGAAAATGAAGAAATTAAATAAAGTTTAGGACTGAAACTTACAGTTCTTTAATGAGCAGCATATGAAATGGTTTGGTCATCTGATGAGAAGGCCGTGGTACCAGTAGCCACAGAGAGCCATGCTGATGAAATATATTGAATGCAGAGCAATAAAAAAAATGGGAGACATGTCAAGAACATCCTTGAAGAAATGAAGACTTACTTATACAATGCACTGGAAAGAGCACACAGCTGATCCTTGCATCCCCCTCTCCCTTCCAACACTTCAGTGACTTGTCTGAATAAGGAGAAGATGAAGAGAGAACACACATATGATCCTTACATCTCCCCAACTCTTCAATTAGGTGTCTGGAGAAGGAGAATATGAAGAAAGAACACGCATATGATCCTTACATCTCCCCAACTCTTCAATTAGATGTCTGGAAAAGGAGAAGACGAAGAAAGAACACACATATGATCCTTTATTCTTCCCCCAACTCTTCCAAAAAGTGTCTGGAAAAGATAAAGAAAGAACACACATATGATCGTTACATCTTCCCCCCCCCCCCCCCCCCACACTTCCATGAGGTGTCTGGAAAAGGAGAAGATGAAGAAAGAACACACATATGATCCTTACATCTCCCCCAAACTCTTCAATTAGGTGTCTGGAATAGGAGAAGAAGAAAGAACACACATATGATCCTTTATTCTTCCCCAGCTCTTTCAAAAAGTGTCTGGAGAAGGAGAAGATAAAGAAAGAATACACATATGATCCTTACATCTCCCCCAACACTTCCATGAGGTGTCTGGAGAAGGAGAAGATAAAGAAAGAACACACATATGATCCTTACATCTCCCCCCAACACTTCCGAGAGGTTCTGGAGAAGGAGAAGATGAAGAAAGAACACACATATGATCCTTTATTCTTCCCCCAACTCATCCAAAAAGTGTCTGGAGAAGGAGAAGATGAAGAAAGAACACACATATGATCCTTACGTCTGCCCAAAACTCTTCAATTAGGTGTCTTGAAAAAGAGAAGATGAAGAAAGAACACACATATGATCCTTTATTCTTCCCCCAACTCTTCCATAAAGTGTCTGAAGAAGGAGAAGATAAAGAAAGAACACACATATGATCCTCACATCTGCAATGACTCTCCGTCTCTATTTATATGTAGCATACTCTGACACACTGGTTAAGTACTGTAACACTGGAACTGGGACACATGTTAGTTAAGTACTGTAACACTGGAACTGGGACACACGTTGGTTAAGTACTGTAACACAGCAAACTGGAACTGGGACACACGTTAAGAAAAATCCCAAAACAGTTGATAATGATCGAGTTTATTCTGCATTGATATCCTCTCGATACACACATGTCAGAGGATAAATGCTAGGTCCCAAGAGTTTGCGAGCATGATATTACTTACAATCAAAACATAAAGATTTATGTCGTCACTGCATCTGACACTTGCACTTCTCAAGCTCACAAAAATAGCATCAGAAACGTCGTAGGCACAACTATCATTCATTCTTCCATTCTGTGGCATCGTGGATTCATTCGCCAGGTTTCTCCAAGTCAGGAAGTTGAAGGAATCGTGCTGTCGATTCTGGATTCAGTCAAATAAGGATTCATTCGCCCCACGTACTTTAACCTTCAACCAGACCAGATTGAAACGAGACTATATTTTATAGACCAATCGGCACTTGGTGGGTGATGTAGTCAACTTCACACCAGCTGCCTTTGCTTCCCATGACTTCCCTGCTACCCATTTAACCTTGGGTCGACCTGGAATCAAAAGTATCTTTAAAAAAGGCCCGGCTCTCTCATGACCCCAGCCCACAACTTTTGGATCTGCAGGCCAGTATCTAGCTGCTACACGACTGCAGCTCCCCCGTTAAGAAGTTCTATAATATTAATCATAAGCTCATGTTTATCTAGTACGGATACGTCTTTCTACCTTCTTTAGTCATGAGAAGTGAAAAACAGAGTACATCATGACAGTGGAAAGCTGGAAGGGGGAAAATACGCAGAGGAAGACCATGAGAGAAAATGCTGAAGAGTCTGACATCATGGCATGGAAGATCATCTGTGTCAGAACTAACTGAAAGGCCCCAAGTCAAAAGGTTGTGGATATGACATGACTACCAAGCCAAAGCATGGATTACAAAAAGGAGAGGTAGAAAAAAAAAAGTTGAAAGTCAGAAGAATCAATTTTATCCATCAGGTTGTATCCTAGATGGCTCAGTCTCTCTCTCTCCCCAGAATGGCTAGCCATCTGCTAGTAATTTTTTCCCACAAAGCATGAACTCTGTCACTCCAGGGATGTTCACAAAAGATCTCCAAGCACAGCACACCTGTGAACCAAAAACATTTTTACTCTGCATATTGGTGCCAAGTTTTATTAACTAGATTTGTATTTTTGTTTGGCAGGTTAGAAAATCACCTTCGTCCCCAAGAAATCTGTCTCGACAGCCATCTTCCACATTTGACAAACCAAGTAAATCGAGTACAGACAGCCGAGGGTAATCCTTCTCTAGTGGTCTATTAGAAGAGATTAATATTCGTAATCTAACCATCCAAATACATTCACCCAATCACCTTACAAATCACTCATATGTTCTTTCCTCCACCCACCCACCCAGTCAATCACCCATTCATCCACCCCACCCAGACAATCATCGACATCCCACTATCCAGTCAGTCACCGATCCACCTATACAGGAAGACAATCAGTTATAAAATCAATCACTCTTACACCAACCCAGTCAATCATCTATTCATCCACTCAGACAGTCATCCAATTACCCATCCAATCAGTCACCCATTCACCCACCGGGCAATCATCCTTCAACCCACTAGTCAGAAATTAGCTACTTGCCCAGACAGTCATCCACCTACCCAGGAAATTATCCATCCACCCAGTGAATCACCTTTCCACCCATGATCTACAAAATCAGTCACCCAAACAATCATTTATCCATTGGTCTCAATGTCACCCACTAAGTCAGTCATTTATCTAGGCAACCACCTAACAATCCATTAATCCATTCATCCACTCACACATCCACATATCAGTTTTAATTTCAGAATGTGTGATCTAACACCATCATCACACCACATGATGATATTCCATCTTGAAAGAAGACATGGAGGAGGAGCAGAAGAAGAAGAAGAAGAAGAAGAAGAAGAAGAAGAAGAAGAAGAAGAAGAAGAAGAAGAAGAAGAAGAAGAAAGGAAGGAAGAAAGGACACAGACACACGTGCAAAAAAAATTAATTAACAAAAGAAAGAATGATAGAAAGAAAGAAGAAAGCATGTATGAATGAACAAATGAATGAATTCGAGAGAGAGAGAAAGACAGATAGACAGACAGACAGACAGGTGGTCTGTCTCTGGTGGTCTGATCACTAACCAATTGTCTGTATGGCTTTCTGCCTCAGGAACTTGCTGGTTGAGAGTGTACACAGCGCTGTATCCTACCAGGCAAGTCCTAGCCAAGAGCCCAGTCCTCAGTCAAGTCCTGGTAGTTTGTCCTCTGTGACCAGGTGAGATTAGGCTTCAGTCTGCTTGCTTCAGTGCTTTATTCTTGATTGTGCCTTGTCTGTTGTTGCTTCCATCTACTTTTTTCATTCTTTCATACTACCACCTAGTCTCCCATTTTCACTCACATTTTCTGAACTATAACTCACACATCCAATTCTCTCTTTGTGTCTCTCTATCTCTCTCTCTTTCTCTCTCTCTCTCTCTCTCTCTCTCTCTCTCTCTCTCTCTCTCTCTCTCTCTCTCTCTCTCTCAATGGTGCACACAAACACACACAATGTCTCCTTGTCACACACACTGTCAATGTCTCTCACACAAACTCTCTCTCTCTCTGTCTATGTCTCTCTCACATATACACTCTCTATGTCTAGATCTCTCTCTCACATACACTCTCTCTGTCTATATCTCTCTCTCATATACACTCTCTTTGTCGACATCTCTCTCCCATAAACTCTCTCTGTCCTTCTCTCTCACAGACTCTATCTTTGACTCTCTTTCTCTATATGTGCCTCTCTTACATATCTCTATGTCTGTGTCTTACTGTGCCATTGTCTCTCTCTCTCACATAAACTTTCTCTGTCTATGTCTCTTTCACATACTCTCCCTGTCTGTCTCATTCACACATATGCTCTCTGTCTGTTTTTCTCATACATACACTCTCTGACTATATCTTTCTCATACATACTCTGTCTCTATCTATGTCTGTCTCTTACACATAATCTCTCTATCTCACATACACTCTCTATGTCACACTCTGTACACCTCTGTGTGTGTGTGTGTGTGTGTGTCTCTCTCTCTTTTATCTCATCTCTCTCTCTTTTTTCTTTCTATATTATCTCACACACACTTCTGTTTCTGGCTTTTTCTACTCCACCCCCCCCCCCCCCCCAATCCCCCTTCTGAACTTTTTCCAAACTGTTACTCTTTTCTCTGATTTTCACTCTTTCCTCTTATACTCTCATTAATAATTATTCCAGGATTTCACTCTCTACTTTCTATAATATTTCCTCTCCATTCTCTCTCATATTTTCTGCCTTGTGCTGTCTCCCTTTCCCATTGCCTATGTTATATTACTCTAATTACCAGTTTTTCTTCTGCCTCACTGATATTCTCTTTACAGTTATGTGTACCTTCCAAATTCTCTCTCATTGATTTCTCGAATAGCTCTTTGAATCTGGACCTATATATATATATATATAAAATCAGAAAAGGAAACTATTATTATTTCACTACAGATTGAATGCCTCTAAACAGAAAATAATAGTATACTAGGCAAATTATATATTTCCCCTAGAATTACTACACCCCTATATTTACTACACCCCTATATTTACTACACCCCTATATTTACTACAATTACTATACTTTGTATTATTGTTTAGAAATGTAAAGTAAAAGTAAAGATCCCTTTTCACACCTTTAAGCGCATCGTGCATATAGGAAGAGCACCAGTATTTTTACAGACCAATTGCCACTAGGTGAGTAATGTGGTCAGCATTACGTTAGCCGTCTTTCCTTTCCCAGGACATACAACCTGGTACTCACTTTAGTCTGGGTCGATCTCCAACGCCCCATGCCATGATTAAAAAACTACGCAGTCAGCAGTGGGTTTTGATCGTGGTAGGTTGGGATTATGAGTTGGATGAACATAGACACCATGTTTAGAAATGTAGGTATACTTACAACCCATCTTAGTGATTTTAATCAAGGCTCAGGTGTTGTTCACAGTTTTTTTTTAAATTATCTACTCAATAAAATATGAATGGAATAATAAATGCAAGAAAGGCAAAATATAAGATACATACCCTAATTCTCAGTTCATTGAAAATAAAGTTTGTTGACTTGCTTGTTCATTCCTGTGCCTTATCTATCCCAGTTATATTGCTCTTCAATCAATATTGTGAACAGATCCAGAAAAGTACCGCATAAAATGTTCTCACTGTTCTTTCCTATTTCACAGAACAAACCAAGTGGTGCACATATCTCGCTCAAACTCGGAAAGTAGCTTCAACAGTATTGAAGAATTCTCTCCCCACCACAGCATCACTAACAACACTGTCATGGCTGCCAGCAAAATCATGGTGCAGGAAGATTCGGACACAGGAATGGTATTGGTCAGCACTTGTTGTGTGTTTCTGGCTTCTGCTGAAGTGTCGACTGGGTTAGGGTGGACATCTTGTGTTTACTGGGTGGTTCCTAGAGACTTCTGTTTCCTAGCATTGATTGGCACTTAGGATGGTAACAGGGAGAGATGTACATAATAGAAATGGTTCCTAGAGACTTTGGTTTCCTAGCATTGATTGGCACCTAGGATGGTAGCAGGGAGAGATGTACATAATCGAAAATGTTAGCAAAGAGAGAACAAACAATCTTTATTTTCAAAGGGTTCAAAATAGAGCATGCAGGCTTGTCTTACATTGAACCCTTCCAAGCACTCATCTTTCAGACAACAATTGCATGTTAGCAGTGATGCATGTTATGTTTATATCAAAATATACATAATGAAATAAGGCATGCACACATCATGTACATACAATCATAGACACTCCAAATATACACGTACATATACACTCTTATATGCCCATACAAACATAGACATAAGCACACTCGTACATATACATACATACATACACACACACACACACACACTCATACATAACCCTCATACAAGTGTACACATACAGTGGGGGGCGGGGGGGGGGAGGGAGAGGCTGAGTGGTCTCAAGGCATGGTGTCCGTCTCGAGTGCTTGAAGTCCCTGGTTCAAGCCCTGGTGAATGCTAGGAATTTTTTCACATGGACTTCTAGTAATTTCGCTGGTCTCTGGGTAGTAAGATCAGACACCCATGTGTATTGTTGCGAGCATAAAAAAATCCCTTGGCAGTTGGAAATCTAAAAGAGTAAACTAACGGCGCTGCCTGGCCACAATTTGAAGTTAAATATCTACTTAAAGTGTTTTAGGATCCTCACCGGTGCTATGAAGTTTGTGCACTGCGCTGAGATTCATTGGACTTAGACATGAGAAGTGGGTTACTACATTTGTGCCATGATGTTGATCCGTTGTATAAACCAGCATACATGTACTCATGTTCATACAGATACCCACACTCATGTGTACACATATGTACACTTATACTCATATATACATATAAACACACACACATACATGCGTGTATTTATACACACACGCACTCATCCACTCATAACAGTAGTTGAAGATGTTTTCATAACACTCGTGGGGAAGTTAATTAATTGTTTAAGATTATAGGATATGATAATATTCCCCCACCTTCCACACCTGGTTAGGTTTATTGCTATCAGTGTTAAAGTATAATTCCATTTCCTACACTAAAAACTATAACGTTACATCAAAGAAGTGAAGTCATCATTCCAGTTCTTACCTGCATAAGGATTTCGATGCAAGTAACTAATTAAAAAGTAATTACTGATGTGATCGTGGTTTTTATCATGGTATGGGACGTCGCAGGTCGACCCAGCCTAAAATGGGTGCCAGGATGGCTGTCTTTGGGAAGTAAAGACGACCGGCGTAATGCTGACCACATTACCCACCAAGTGCCGATTGGTCTGTAAAAATATGGGACGCTCTTCCCATATGCCCGATGTGCCTAAGGCGTGAAAAGGAATCTTTACTTTACTTACTGATGTGATAGCTTGATTTCTAACCAGAAACACTCTACAGCTTTAGGTTCAAGATCACATCTACGGAAATATTTTCTTTGTTTAAGTGGTCTATCATACTTACCATTTATGTTGAAGTGGTGTACTATCCTTCCAATTGATCTATGTTGAAATGCTATCTCTACATCTCCCTTTCTATGTGTTCTATTTTGAAGATGTATAAACACCCTTACTCTATGTTATATGTTAAACTTATACCACATGTTTTGTGTTGAAGTGATATATTATCCTTACCAAATGTTCTATGTTTAAGTGATATATCTGCCTTACCATATGTACTATGTTGAAGTGGTATATTTTACATAACCATATGTTCTATGTTGATGTGATATATAACACATACTATATGTTGTGTGTTGAAGTGATATATTATACACACCATTTGTTTTGACCATATCTTCTATGTTGAAGTGTTATGTCACCCTTACCATGTATTGTATGTGAATTCTTCTACCAGGAGAGCATGTCATCAGGAGGAACTCCAAGTACCAACTTACAGAATTCTGCACAGTACGTTGGGGAGTATGTGTTTTCCTTAGAAAGTGATGGTAAGTGTAGTCATCTATTAACAGTTAGCCTGCAGTTAGGCTAGAGTAGACCTTACCACTGTTATGGTAACCTTTTCAAAGCTATTAATCAGGTGCCATCACCACAACGAAGGTTGAAGCTCTAGCATAATACATCTCCTTACCTGCCTGTCTGTCATTATTCTGTGGTGAAGTTAAATGAGACAATGCAACTTTCCTCCAAAATGGTCTATAGACACCTGACCTCCATGGTCTGAAAAGTTGTTTCCGGCTACGGATTCTATAAGATATGTGTTTCTTCTGTTGTGCCCCCAGTGTGCTGTTGATTGCTCTAAAATGGCAGACGGCCAATTGCATTCAGAATGGTGTGTAATTTTGTGGGTGTAATGCCGGCTTTTACAATTGATCCAAATTTGAACTGCAATTCTGGTGTAGGGCTGTCAGTGTTGGCGCATCTGACAGGTATCTTATGCATTTTTTATTTTGCCTGTGCAAGCTTCAAGATGTTTCTGGGACTGACAGGTTTTTCACAAGTTGGTTTTCAAATCCATTGATTTCATGTTTATGTGCCTGCTTATTGATTCTCTGTCTTAGTAGTATACTTGATGTCACTTGATACAAGGAAAGACAAACAAAGGAAGAGACAAGACAGAGGTGAGAGAAACAAAGGCAGAAACAAATAGATGCGGAAACAGACATATGAACAGTCAGACAGAGAGAGAGAGAGACAATCAGAAATAAAGGTTGTGTCATATCAAACACTGTACATTTAAGCCACTCCAAACACACAGTCAGATATAATGTCTCTTTCCAGCTACTGTCCATAGTAATGTATTTTTTTTTTTCATCTTAAAGTGTAAGAAATCATTGAAACAAACTGATCTAATGTTTTTTTCTTAATACTTTACTTGATCTCATAGTGAAAGACCAGTTGTTGAAACAACTTGATCAATTACGAGGTGAAATACACAAGCTGAAAAGTGAAAAACATGATCTCATTCGTCAACATCTGGTAAGCTCCATGTGGGGTGAAGTGCATATTTTTTTTTAAAGATCTGGTCATTGTTTGTTTGCAGTATGGTAACTAAGTAAAGGACTTTTTTTCATGCAAGTTGCCCATCAGGCACATGATCCAATCAGCATTTAATTAACATTAAGCTGGCCACCTTTACTTTCTAGGACATTTCTAGATACTCTTTTTAGGCTAGGTTTACCTGAGAGCCAAGGTAATTTCAAAACTAATTAACAGTATGGTTGCTAGATGAATTGGTGATCTATGACTCACTGTCAGGTCTCCTACTACCCACCAAATAGATCGGCGGTCTCCTCAGACATGGACATTACCTGCTATAGACAGTCAGTACCCGATCACGCAGATACAACTATGTGATGTACGGTGACCACCCCCCTGATGGCTGTCCCTTCTAGGGACCCATCAGTCTGAGGGTTTAAGGTAGATGCACCGTACGGTGACAAATAAAGCTAAAACGAAATCCAGACTGCAGCTTGCTACCTAGTCACTTACTGAAGCATCGCTGACTACCATTACGTCAGTCAGCCTCTGATACTTCCCCAAATCACAACAACATATTGGTTGATACACTAGATCCCCCAGCACCTTCCATGCCCTTACAGAAACTCATCCACCACATGTTCCATCGCCGCAGCACTGTCTACCCCACAACACATGGGTTGACACAAGTCCATTCTAGACATAACTAATAGATTACCCAAAAGTCTAACACACGATACACCACAATCATCACAAATGAGCTCCATGTCCATGCATAATTTCATGATGACGCAAGCAAAATTTGCCCCAATGATGCCATAAATAAATTCTCACATTCACCTCAGTTGTAGAACATAGAAACAAGTCCCCAAACACAGGAACACAGCAGTCTGTACACACCAGCTGATCAGCGTTCTTCAGTAAACACACTCAGAAATATAGCAAACTGTCAGAATCCATCCTTTCAAAATGATATTCGACCGTCTTCAGTCTCAGTATATGGCTAACAGTTCGCTGACTTGGGCTAAGCTGGCTGGTTTCCTGGCCTGACTTTGCGGGGAGAAATCACAGAAAAGTCTGATTTTTCCCTGAATATGTTCCGCTTGACAGCCTTGATCTCAATGACGCAACACAGGTTGACTTCAGTGACTCAGGCGATGATATCTCCTCCAAGCGATGAATTCTCCCGGCAAGGCTTCGGTTCCCAATGACGAATTCTCCAGGTCAGGATTCATGCCCCATTGACATCTGCAAAGTTCGCTGGAGAAAATTTAGATATCATAATGCTTCACACACTTGCCAAGTATCTAGGGTGTACTCGATAATGTCACTGTTAACAGCCAGTCGGCCTTGTATACCACTAACACTATAGTAATATTGTCAAGACAATACGCTAGAAGTCTTCTGTAGTAGTGCTTCGGTCAAGATTATTAGCTGAAAAACGCACCCCGGCGGCGTTTTGGTGACATTTAACGGCACAGTCCAAACTCTCCGACAGAATGAAATAGTACACATAAATACAAACAACCATTACGCGCGTCCACACACATCTGTTCTTCCTCATTGACAGAGAGGCACTAACTTGGGCACTGTTAACCTTTCAGCGGCGGGTCCTCTTAGTTCTCACTGTTCCGGTGGAGCCGAGGGTTTCCCTGTTAATCCCTTTAAAATATTTGTTTTACACTTCAAGTAGTGTAGACCCCCATTACACTCGTCTCTGTCATCATCATCATCTAGCACCTCAACAACTGGCCTAAGCGATCACATCTCTGACCTCTGGTACACCTGAACAGCTGATTCAGTTTAGCACACAACAACTGCTCTTATGGCTTAACAGCTTCTGCAGCCTGCTTTGTTCCAAATGTACTAGTGTCACCTTTCCTTTGGAGTAAACAAAGCAGACCAAAAGAGGGATGATGCTGAATTAGCAACACATGATCTTTAAAATACTGTCTAGGATGTGTGTTATGGAAAGGATGAACTTATCCCTGGCCTAAGTTGGTTGTGATTCCCCTGCTGCCCTGTAACACAGTAAACAACTGTTTTCTGGAAATATGGAAAGTTTATAAATATGGTAGTATATTTTTGTATTACTACTCTTTCGTACTCATCTATCCTCCACTCAACATTCCTTTATTTAACATTCCTTAACTCAGCATTACTCAGATTGTCTGTTCACCCAACAGGCTCAACAGAAAGAAATGAAAGCCCTGAAAGAACAAGAACTTCAACTAGCCAGTGATCTGCATGCTGCCAAGCAGGAAATCCTCTCTCTCACAGAAAGAGTGCCTAAGCAATCTTCAAAAGATAACTCATCATCAGCCTAAAATGTGATATGAGCCTAAAGGTTGATGTTAGCATAAATATGGCATGGTTATTGACATTTGATAATTGTTTTTTCTGGATATGACTAACCCATCTCTCTTGATGCCCACCTGTTACAGTTTCTTCCTTTGCTGATCTTGAACTGTCAAATAAACCTTACCCCATTGACACACCTGGTGTTTCATCAAGCATTTTATGTTTCCAGAAATAGATAGAGTTATTTGTCTTATTGAAGCTATCATGGAGCTGATGGTCTTATAGGACATGTTTTACCATGTGTGTAATCTCTCACAGGGCTGACAGGCTTATAGGACATGTTTTACCATGTGTGTAATATCTCACAGAGCTGACAGGCTTATAGGACATGTTTTACCATGTGTGTACTCTCTCACAGGGCTGACAGGCTTATAGGACATGTTTTACCATGTGTGTAATCTCTCACAGGGCTGACAGGCTTATAGGACATGTTTTACCATGTGTGTAATCTCTCACAGGGCTGACAGGCTTATAGGACATGTTTTACCATGTGTGTAATCTCTCACAGGGCTGACAGGCTTATAGGACATGTTTTACCATGTGTGTAATATCTCACAGAGCTGACAGGCTTATAGGACATGTTTTACCATGTGTGTAATCTCTCACAGAGCTGACAGGCTTATAGGACATGTTTTACCATGTGTGTAATCTCTCACATGGCTGATAGGCTTATAGGACATGTTCTACCATGTGTGTTACCTCTCACAGAGCTGACAGGCTTATAGGACATGTTTTACCATGTGTAATCTCTCACAGGGCTGACAGGCTTATAGGACATGTTTTACCATGTGTGTAATCTCTCACAGAGCTGACAGGCTTATAGGACATGTTTTACCATGTGTAATCTCTCACAGGGCTGACAGGCTTATAGGACATGGTTTACTATGTGTGTAACCCCTCATGAAATTGACAGTGTCAAACACAATAAAACAAACATGATCTTTTATGTACACTCTCATAGAGCTGACAGTTTGAGAAAACATGATCTGTTTGTGTACACTCTCATAGAGCTGACAGTTTGAGAAAACATGATCTGTTTGTGTACACTCTCATAGAGCTGACAGTTTGAGAAAACATGATCTGTTTGTGTACACTCTCATCTAGCGGACAGTTTAAGAAAACATGCTCTGTTTGTGTACACTTTCATATAGCTGACAGTTTGAGAAAACATGATCTATTTGTGTACACTCTCATAGAGCTGACAGTTTAAGAAAACATGATCTGTTTGTGTACACTCTCATAGAGCTGACAGTTTAAGAAAACATGATCTGTTTGTGTACATTCTCTATTAAGAAAACATGATCTGTTTGTGTACACTCTTACAGAGCTGACAGTTTGAGAAATCATGATCTGTTTGTGTGCACTCTTATAGAGCTGACAGTTCAAGAAACATGATCTGTTTGTGTACATTCTCTATTAAGAAAACATGATCTGTTTGTGTGCCCTCTTATAGAGCTGACAATTTGAGAAATCATGATCTGTTTGTGTACACTCTTATAGAGCTGACAGTTTGATTTATCATGATCTGTTTGTGTGCCCTCTTATAGAGCTGACATTTTGAGAAATCATGATCTGTTTGTGTACACTCTTATAGAGCTGACAGTTTGATTTATCATGATCTGTTTGTGTGACCTCTTATAGAGCTGACAGTTTAAGAAATCATGATCTGTTTGTGTGCCCTCTTATAGAGCTGACAGTCTGAGAAATCATGATCTGTTTGTGTGCCCTCTTATAGAGCTGACAGTTTGAGAAAATATGATCTGTTTGTGTACACTCTTAAAGAGCTGACAGTTTGAGAAATCATGATCTGTTTGTGTACACTCTTATAGAGCTGACTGTTTAAGAAAACATGATCTGTTTGTGTACATTCTTTATTAAGAAAACATGATCTGTTTGTGTACACTCTTATAGAGCTGACAGATTAAGAAAACATGATCTGTTTGTGTACCCTCTCATAGAGCTGACAGTTTGAGAAATCATGATCTGTTTGTGTACACTCTTAGAGAGCTGACAGTTTGAGAAATCATGATCTGTTTGTGTACATTCTCTATTATGAAAACATGATCTGTTTGTGTACACTCTTATAGAGCTGACAGTTTGAGAAAACATTATCTGTTTGTGTACACTCTTATAGAGCTGACAGTTTGAGAAAACATGATCTGTTTGTGTAGACTCTTATAGAGCTGACAGGTTGGGAAATCATGATCTGTTTGTGTACACTCTTATAGAGCTGACATTTAAAGAAAACATGATTTTGATATGTTTGTGTACACTCTATTAACTCTTAGAGTCCCAGGGGGTTTAGCATCAGAGGCCCAAGAGGTGGTAATGCATTTTTTTTTTTTCAATTTCACAAGTGTAACACATTAAAACAGACCATATTATTCAAATTGCCATGCAACATACACATATTATACATCAAAGTGACCAGGGATTGTTGAAGAATAATTATAGAATACAGTTACAACAAATAATTGTGTTAGAAATTAAATATTATTAAATAAACAGACGGTGTGTTGAAAAAATATTTAAAAAATTAAAAAAAAAATTTACTTACCACCATGGAACTCAAAGAAAACTGGTTAAAATGTATCCAAAATGAATCGCAAATGAATATTAACCACTTAGTAATGTATAAGTAAAATATAAACTCAATGTATACATAAGATTTTGTTCCAGAGAATCTTTTGAAGCATCATAACAGAGCACTATTATTTGGTAAAGAAAACTGACTCCCAAAACAAAAAGTATCTTTACACAAAATGAAGTTTGTATAACACTTAATTTGCCTGTAATTTTATAGCCATGTTCCTAAATAAAAAAGGGGAATAGTGCTAGAACTAACTGACACTGAAGAAAATTGTCTTTTCACTAATGTTTATTCTATCTGTGCCAGCTGACTTTGCTATTGTTGTACCCTTTGCGTGAGGTATGCATTAGACATATCCCTTATCAAAGTTTGAATCTATAAATGACTGAAACACGTCTAATTCGCAACGTTATCTATCTAACTTCTGATAAATCTAATAAACACGTACTTTATTTTAATTTGAGGCTTCTAAAGCTGTAAATCATGTTGGCATGCATGTAGAATACGGCTGTCATATTCTTTTCAAACAAACACTTAGGAACTCTGCAAACCTCACACATATACTATATTTTCGGCTTTCAAACCACATTTTTAAATGAGCGTGCCTGATATCAGACACAAGGAACTCGAAAGGAAGTTGAAACTGAGCGGTCCGCATTTTACCACCAGTCAGTGGTAGATTAAAAATCTTGACTTGTCATGCATCGATTGGACCACCCGGTTGTAACAAATTAGCGTGTGATGCGTTTGCTGGGACTCAAAGAGTTAGGAAAACATGATCTGTCTGTGTACACTCTCAGAGCTGACAGTTTAAGAAAACATGATCTGTTTGTGTACACTCTTATAGAGCTGACAGTGAAAACATGATCTGTGTACAATCTCTATTAGGAAAACATGATCTGTTATGTGCCCTCTCATAAAGCTGACAGTTTAAGAAATCTGTTAGTGTACACACACATAAAACATAATCTGATGTGTACACACTCATAAAACATGATATGTATGTGTACACTTTTAGTTAAGAAAGCAGACCTGTTTGTGTACATTCTCCATTAGGAAAACATGATCTGTTTGTGTACATTCTTCATTCAGAAAACATGATCTGTTTGTGTACACTCTACATTAAGAAAACATGATCTGTTTGTGTACACTCATTAGGAAAACATAATCAGTTTGTGTACTCTCATTAAGAAAACATGTTCTTGTTCATAAATTGGAATAATAAGTGTTTCTGTAACAGCTTATTCTGAGCAGGAAGATGACCCCTCTCTGTTGAGCTGAGGTTCATAGTTTAGTTTATATGATAGGTTCACATTCCAGATATGACAGGTTCCCTGTATGGATATATGTGATAGGTTCACAGTCTAGACAGATATGTGATATGTTCACAGTCTAGACAGATATGTGATCGGTTCAGAGTCCAGATATATATGTCATAGGTTCACTGTCTAGATATATATAAATTTGTGATAGTTTTACAGTCTAGATATATATATATAAATAAGATAGGTTTACAGTCTAGAGGTGAAAGGGTAGCACAAACTATAGATGATAGGATAACACATCCTAGAGGTGATAGGATAACACATCCTAGAGGTGATAGGATAACACATCCTAGAGGTGATAGGATAACACATCCTGGAGGTGATAGGATAACACATCCTAGAGGTGATAGGATAACACATCCTAGAGGTGATAGGATAACACATCCTAGAGGTGATAGGTTAACAGTCTTCATGTGATAGGTTGACAGCCTAGATCAGGGGTATTCATCTGGTGGGCAGTGGGCCATATTTGGCCCACTGATGTCTAGCAAGAGGTCCATGGATCATTTTATTGTATAAAAGCTCTTTCTGTGCTGGAGCTCAGGCTTCTGATAATCCCCATTGTACACAAATGTTGTTCCCTGAGTAAACCAATTTGAAAAGCTCTGGCCTAGATACATGTGACAGGCTGACAGTCTAGGTATGATATTTCACTGTTGGATAGTTTCCCAAGGTTCAAAGTGGAGGTATTCCTCCCTATTTGTTAAGTCTGCAGACACATACACACGCGCGCGTGCACACACACACACACACATACATACATACATACAAATGTACATATGCATATTACACACACATACTTTTATGATGTAAATCCTGGCCACTTGGTTTACTGTTGAATGTGAACTCAATGATTTAATTAACATGTGTGTACTATGTATGATGGCCTCAAATGCCTTTGTTTTCCATATATTAAAGTGCTCAAAACTGTGCCTCATTGCCCTCTTGTTTGTTACTTTTTTCCCCTCTACTTTTTCATACCAGATTGACAGTTTGGAAGGGAAAGGGGCACTTGCATGAGAGTATGGAAATATCAGGGGATCTTGTTTGGTTGCTGAGACAACTGGAAGGAAGAAGAAAAAGGAAAACTTATTAGGATTTTTTTTTTTAAAAGAGGCACTAGGAAGGTTGAGAAAAGAGAGGCACTATAAATGTTGAGAAAAGAGAGACATTGATAGATGTTAAGACATGAGAGAAACTTGACATATCATTGAAAACAAGAGAGACACTTGACATATCATTGAAAACAAGAGAGACACTTGACATATCATTGAAAACAAGAGAGACACTAGACATATCATTGAAAACAAGAGAGACACTAGACATATCATTGAAAACAAGAGAGACACTAGACATATCATTGAAAACAAGAGAGACACTTGACATATCATTGAAAACAAGAGAGACACTAGACATATCATTGAAAACAAGAGAGAAACTTGACATATCATTGAAAACAAGAGAGACACTAGACATATCATTGAAAACAAGAGAGACACTTGACATATCATTGAAAACAAGAGAGATACTAGACATATCATTGAAAACAAGAGAGACACTAGACATATCATTGAAAACAAGAGAGACACTAGACATATCATTGAAAACAAGAGAGACACTTGACATATCATTGAAAACAAGAGAGATACTTGACATATCATTGAAAACAAGAGAGATACTTGACATATCATTGAAAACAAGAGAGACACTAGACATATTATTGAAAACAAGAGAGATACTTGACATATCATTGAAAACAAGAGAGACACTAGACATATCATTGAAAACAAGAGAGACACTAGACATATCATTGAAAACAAGAGAGAAACTTGACATATCATTGAAAACAAGAGAGACACTTGACATATCATTGAAAACAAGAGAGACACTAGACATATCATTGAAAACAAGAGAGACACTAGACATATTATTGAAAACAAGAGAGATACTTGACATATCATTGAAAACAAGAGAGATACTTGACATATCATTGAAAACAAGAGAGATACTAGACATATCATTGAAAACAAGAGAGACACTAGACATATCATTGAAAACAAGAGAGACACTAGACATATCATTGAAAACAAGAGAGACACTTGACATATCATTGAAAACAAGAGAGACACTAGACATATCATTGAAAACAAGAGAGACACTAGACATATCATTGAAAACAAGAGAGATACTTGACATATCATTGAAAACAAGAGAGATACTTGACATATCATTGAAAACAAGAGAGATACTAGACATATCATTGAAAACAAGAGAGATACTTGACATATCATTGAAAACAAGAGAGATACTAGACATATCATTGAAAACAAGAGAGATACTTGACATATCATTGAAAACAAGAGAGATACTTGACATATCATTGAAAACAAAAGAGATACTTGACATATCATTGAAAACAAGAGAGACACTAGACATATCATTGAAAACATGAGAGACACTTGACATATCATTGAAAACATGAGAGACACTTGACATATCATTGAAAACAAGAGAGACACTTGACATATCATTGAAAACAAGAGAGACACTAGACATATCATTGAAAACAAGAGAGACACTTGACATATCATTGAAAACAAGAGAGACACTTGACATATCATTGAAAACAAGAGAGACACTTGACATATCATTGAAAACAAGAGAGACACTTGACATATCATTGAAAACAAGAGAGACACTAGACATATCATTGAAAACAAGAGAGAAACTAGACATATCATTGAAAACAAGAGAGACACTAGACATATCATTGAAAACAAGAGAGACACTAGACATATCATTGAAAACAAGAGAGACACTTGACATATCATTGAAAACATGAGAGACACTTGACATATCATTGAAAACAAGAGAGACACTTGACATATCATTGAAAACAAGAGAGACACTAGACATATCATTGAAAACAAGAGAGACACTTGACATATCATTGAAAACAAGAGAGACACTTGACATATCATTGAAAACAAGAGAGACACTTGACATATCATTGAAAACAAGAGAGACACTTGACATATCATTGAAAACAAGAGAGACACTAGACATATCATTGAAAACAAGAGAGAAACTAGACATATCATTGAAAACAAGAGAGACACTAGACATATCATTGAAAACAAGAGAGACACTAGACATATCATTGAAAACAAGAGAGACACTTGACATATCATTGAAAACAAGAGAGATACTTGACATATCATTGAAAACAAGAGAGACACTAGACATATCATTGAAAACAAGAGAGATACTTGACATATCGTTGAAAACAAGAGAGATACTTGATGGGCTGAAAACAGAGAAACACTAAACATATTTAGTAAAAGAAACACTAAACATATTTAGTAAAGAGAGACATGGCTGATTAATGAGAAAAGAGAGGCACTAATAATAAATGAGAAAAGAGAGGCACTTGACTGAATATTGAAAAAAGAGAAACACTTGACTGAATAATGAGAAAAGAGAGATGCTTGACTGATTAATGAGAAAAGATAGACACTTGACTGAATATTGAAAAAAGAGAAACACTTGACTGAATAATGAGAAAAGAGAGATGCTTGACTTATTAATGAGAAAAGATAGACACTTGACTGATTAATGAGAAAAAAGAGATGCTTGACTGATTAATGACAAAAGAGAGACATTTAACTGATTAACGACAAAAAATAGACACTTAACTGATTAACGACAAAAGAGACACTTAACTGATTAACGATAAAAGAGAGACTCTTGACTGATTAATGAGAAAAGAGAGATACTTCACTGATTGAGAAAAGAAAAACAATTGATAGGTTGTTTGCGGACGATTTATCTTGCGATGGTTTCGACTGTGGTACCGAGAGCCGACTGTCCAGCAAGCAATGGCAAACTACTGGTCGTAAATTTGCCTAGAAAAACCACAACAGCCAGATAGTGCTGGTGTTGGTTCCGCAACGTCTTGTAAAGGATACCGACACTGAACTGCAGACCACTTTGTTACGGTAGAGGTACCTTAATCAACATCATCATCAGGTGCCTTGCCCAACTGGCTTGGGGTATCAGGTTTCTCCACAATCTGTGATCTGTATGTATCAATTAGTGTGTACACACTCGTGTACACACTTCTCCATACCTTGAAAAAAAGCTGTAAAGAATCTTCTCATGTTTTCCTCCTCTGTCTCTCTCTCTCTCTCTTTCTCTCTTTCTTTCCATATAACTTTTCAGTCTGTAAAAACTGTTCTAGTTTCATTCTTCTCACAAAATGACCAAACAAATTATGCCTGTCTCATTATGATGTTTGTGACAATATAATTAGGTGCTCTAATATAACTTTTAAGAATCTTCTCATGTTGTCTTCTCTGTCTCTCTCTTTCTACAGAACTTTTCAGTGGGTAAAAACTATTCCAGTCTCCCTCTTCTCTTAAAATGACCAAACAAATTATGCCTGTCTCATTATGATGTTTGTGACAATATAATTAGGTGCTAATATAACTTTTAAGAATCTTCTCATGTTGTCTGTTCTGTCTCTCTCTTTCTACAGAACTTTCCAGTGGGTAAAAACTATTCCAGTCTCCCTCTTCTCTTAAAATGACCAAACAAATTATGCCTGTCTCATTATGATGTTTGTGACAATATAATTAGGTGCTAATATAACTTTTAAGAATCTTCTCATGTTGTCTGTTCTGTCTCTCTCTTTCTACAGAACTTTCCAGTGGATAAAAACTATTCCAGTCTCCCTCTTCTCATAAAATGACCAAACAAATTATGCCTGTCTCATTATGATGTTTGTGACAATATAATTAGGTGCTAATATAACTTTCAAGAATCTTCTCATGTTGTCTGTTCTGTCTCTCTCTTTCTACAGAACTTTCCAGTGGGTAAAAACTATTCCAGTCTCCCTCTTCTCATAAAATGACCAAACAAATTATGCCTATCTTGTTAAGATGTTTGTGACCATATAATTAGGTTATCTAATATTACTGTGTGTTATTTATAGTTGAAGAAGGTTTCTTGGATTTGATTTTGTAAGGTTCTTATCCTTAAGCTGTTAATCCTATATATAACAATCTTGGAGGGAAGCAGAGTTGAGTTGAGCTGAGTTGAGTCAAGAATTGACATCACTGCACTCGGGGCATTCTCATGTATGCTCCGTCCTCATCTTCAGCAGCCAGCGCAGAGTTCCAATACTGTTGGTATCGGTCACAATCTGGTTAAAAGTCAGTCTTACCTTTCCTCTGAGTGTAGTGAGCCGGTCAGACCCTCTGGTTACACCCAGGTGCCTCATTCTCTCCAGGCCATAATAATCTTCTTCTCCACTGATTCCGTTGCTTGTTCCCAAAGGGCCTTGACCACATCTGCCTTGTCATGAATCAATTCACCACCAAGTGTTGCGGATCCAGCCAACCTGTCTGCCTGTTTATTACCTACCATGCCGGCATGGCCTGGAGAAAAGATCCAAAGTATGCTCACCACCCGTGACTTTTCTACTGAAGCTAGCCACTCTGCTCGAAGCATCCCTGTCTTCAGCTTTTTTAATCGTGCTTTCAGTCTTTCAGAGGGAAGCAATCCCATGCAATGTTTCAACATTTCATCACTTTGTCTAATTTTTTAAAAGCAAGCTAGCTTTGTCAGGGGAAACTACTTTGTTATTTAACCCAGGAATTATCATAGCAACCGAACACAAAGATCTAATGACCCATCTACTCTGCTCTAACTGTTCTTATGACACCTTCTGAAATAAGCGCTGTTATTTTTAACTCATTCATAAGAAAACATATTTTAGTTAAAGTAATAATTGAGATCTGAAAGAGTTCTATTCTTCCATGTTTGCTTTTTCAGGTTGGTTGGCACGTTGTGGTTCACAGCAAAGCTGCAATATCCGTGCATTTAAGCCCAAACACATCTGATTTCAGCAAAACCCTGGAAAGTCCTCTTGACCACATACTGGGTAAAGGATCAGATGTTTACTTCCCCCCCCCCCCCCCCCTCACCCGCCCTTTTTTTTCAACCATACCAAAACTACATAGAGTTATGATGATATGGGAGAATCAATTTAACAGCCACAAAACATCAACAATAATGCTCAAACAATGAGTTAAATAAAAGAAAATGTGAGTTTATTAAATAAACATTTGGAGTGTTTACAAAATTCAGTAACAGCTGTTAGTTGCAGAAAAGGCAAAAATGTAAAAATACAAGCATTGATAAAAATGTGATTTATAAAACAGTGACAGCAACAGACATGGCATAGTTAAATATTTCTATCATTTACCAACATCCAATTTCTCTGGAACATCTCAGACAGCAAGTACTTTCTTGCAGCAATTGTAGCAGTAATACAAACAAGAAACAAACTAGAATAATTTCCAGCAGCATTCAGTCAGTATAAAAGTTGAAGTGGAAAAAACAAAACTGTTGAAATGACTGCTAGCTCAAACAGATGTTCAGGCACACTGGTGTTATCACATACTAGGTTTTTAGTTTCCATTGTTTTAGTTTTTGTGCTGGTCATGTTACTGGCTGATCACTGTATTTTATAGCTCTCAGATACTGGGAGAATGAATGCAGCTCTCAGATACTGGGAGAATGAAAGCAGCTCTCAGATACTGGGAGAATGAATGCAGCTCTCAGATACTAGGAGAATGAAAGCAGCTCTCAGATACTGGGAGAATGAATGCAGCTCTCAGATACTGGGAGAATGAAAGCAGCTCTCAGATACTGGGAGAATGAAAGCAGCTCTCGGATACTGGGGTTAGCTCTCAGATTCTGGGAGAGGGGAGATATCTCATAATGGAGAGGAAGAATATCAGATACAGAGGGTAACTATTAGATACTAGGGCAACAATTAGATATTGTGGGATAGGAGGGTGCTAAGATTATAGTCTTTCTAGATAAATGTCATATCAGTAGATCAAGATTCTTGGCTGTAGCCATAGATGTAAAGCCACCACCTTAGCAAGCCAGCATTTGGGAATTCTGGGCTGTAATCGCAAATTTAAAATTATTCTTATCAGCAAGCAAGCTCTAAGATGCTCCTAGTATTTGTTTAAACTTTAACGTGACTAAAACATTACAAAATGACAGGACAGTAGCTAGGATGTGCCTCCATAGAAATACCAATGTGGCACCTTAGAAACAAAATATCAGAAGTTGATGTAAAATCTGGTCATATTAAATACTGCAAATGACTTCCGAGGACAGTTATTTGTCACACAAGGCTCACAGTTTAATATTCCATTCTATTCTTTCCTGTGCAATAGTTTCAATATCATGAATGCAATCGCAGCCTCTCTCATCTACATTCGTCTTAGGATTTATGTTAGATATCCTCGTTTTCTCAGTCTATTTGTTTCTCACTGAAGTGCCTGTTTATTGATTTTCTATTTGCTTTTCCCCAAGATATCCCCAGAGTATCACAGTCTTTATTGTCTTGTAACTGATTATTTCATTAGTTCTTGAGACATTTTATTTGTCCTTGCCAATTTAATATCATTGGTTTCTGTCCAAATTCTAAAACCCTTTCACCCGGAAACAATTTTAAAAAGTTACTTTTTTAAAATTTCATTAAAAAGAAACACATCGTTACAATTCTCAAAACTCTACTCTAAGAAACTAGAGGTAGAGAAGAAGAAGCAGAAGAAATTTAGAGTCTTGGTTATCTTTTTTTATAACAAATCTGGGGGAGGGGGAGGTTAAAACCTATTATCACTGAGCAGGCAGGAAAACTTGCTAACTATTGTATTATTACAGTCCCCAAGTTACTTAAATAAAGATTTTCACATTATTTTGTGCAAAGGTGATTTTTTTTTTTATATGAAGGGAAGTAATCACTAAAAACAAATGGAGCCAGGAAATATCCTATTTCCTTCCCTTTGATCAAGAAAATAAAAGTTTTGTTGACACAGCCACAGAGAGCAAAGTGACATCACCATATGTTTATTATGTCATCATAATGACAAACAAATTTTTTTTATTTTTTTATTTCAAATAATATCTCACACACAAAAACATTTTTTTTGGAAAGGGGTGAGGTGGGAGGGGGGGGAAGGGGGTGGGGGGTATATGAATGTAATCATACCTACCACACTTTACACACTATGCACTTGTAACCAACCAGAACTAAAGTGGTTATATATTCACATTAGCCACTGCTCAAGGATGTCATGTCATCAAAAACCTGTAAAAACAGGAAAACCAGCTTTCTAGAGATCAACGGGTTAACAATAAATCTAAGTCAGGCATTATATTCAACGACAATCTATCAGTTTAATCAAATAAAGAATGAATGAATCAAGCAACATGCACTCAAATATTTAATCAACACAGTGCCTTTTTTTTCAATTAACATTTTTTCATAGCGCGCTAACCTAAGTAAAAGTATGACTATTTGTGTGTAAGAGATGAAAAAAAAATATAACTTATGCATCTTCGAATATTTAGCGGTGCCCCTGTGAAGAGGTCGTAGCTCCCTGGGTTTGGAAATCACTAGTATCAGATCATCTGTGTCAAAACTGACTGAAAGTACATGAGATAGAAGGTCGTGGATAGACATGATTACCAACACCACATAATATGGACTATTAAGATGAAAATCCTCATTACTTGTACAGGATATTGTGTTTACCATTTTCTTCCTGGCAAAAGAATTGCAAATATTTATGCAATATTTCTGTCTTCTTCATTTCCTCTTTGGCTGGTTTATCCCGTGTATGTTTAATTTTAATTCCTTGCATTGGTTTTAGTGGCCCTATTTGGCGGTGGCTTGGTCAACCCAGCCTTCAGTCGATATCAGGTGCAGTTCTGAGAAGTAAAGGTGGGCCCCCGTGATGCTGACCACATCACCCAACAAGTGTCGAATGGTCTATGTCTAAAGACGTGGAAAAAAGACCTATACATTTTAACTATTTGGTGGTGGGAGATTTAAACCTACTGCCCCTAACGAGAGGAGCATCTAGCCGAACCGTTAGAACACTGGGCTCTCATGATGGAGGCCCAGGTCGCAAACATCAGTAAGGTTAGGGGCTTCTTTTGTCAGAGGCAAAAAAGAATTCTTACCTACACAGTCTGTGGTGGTAACACTAGCTATATGGCCCTAAAACCTCAGGCTCAAAGACACCCCCCCCCCCCCTTGCCTACACAGCAAAAGTGGTATAATAAATGCAGTCATTGGCAGGTGGGTTTTTTTTTTTTGGCAGCTGGCTTCTAGCAAGCCTGTCTTAAAAAGCAACTTATTAAGGGACTTTCCTTCAAAGTTGCATCCAAATAAGCCAGATGTGTCAAATGAATGTGCAGGCAAAACTAACATTCTGGAAGAAGAACAAAGTCCAGAAATGGATGAACCAGAACTTCCTGCTGGAATCTACACCCCTTGAACACAATGAAGAAGAGGCCTTTGTTTTTTTCTACTGCACTTAATATCAATCAGATTGTTACAGAGTATGTCAATAACACACTGGTAGAAACAACTTTTGTCACAAATCGTAATAAAAAAACATGAAAATACATTATTATAGCCCATGCATATAGCAAATAGCTTGTTACAGAATATCAGGAGAGGATATAAACTGTTACAGAAATATCAATAAAATATTATAGTAAAGAATAGTACAGAATGGTAAAAGAACATTTATATTATTGATTGAAATTTTTTTTTTTTAAAGTCAGACAATCACAGAACAACAAGATAACAGGCTGTCCTAGAACATCAAGATAACAGTCTGTTCTAGAAAATCAAGATAACATACAGTCCTAAAACATCAAGATAACATACAGTCCTAGAACATCAAGATAACAGACTGTCCTAAAACATCAAGATAACAGACTGTCCTAAAACATCAAGATAACAGACTGTCCCAGAACATCAAGATAATAGACTATCCTAAAACATCAAAATAACAGACTGTCCCAGAACATCGAGATAACAGACTGTTCTAGAACATCCAGATAACAGACTGTCTTAGAACATCAAGATAACAGACTATCCTGAAACATCAAAATAACAGACTGTCCCAGAACATCCAGATAACAGACTGTCTTAGAACATCAAGATAACAGACTGTTCTAGAACAGACTGTCCTAGAACATCAAGATAACAGACTGTCCTAGAACATCAAGATAACAGACTGTCCTAGAACATCAAGATAACAGACTGTCCCAGAACAAAAAGATAACAGACTGTCCTAGAACATCAAAATAAAAGACTGTCCTAGAATATCAAGATAATAGACTGTCCTAAACTTCAAGATAACAGACTGTCCTAGAACATCAAGATTTAAAAAAAAGGTCACAGAACATCAAGATAATAGACAATCAAACCGTATAAAAGTAATAAACAGAAAGGTTGAAGTGGCTTTCCTATGACAGTGTTTGTCTCTGGTGGATCTGGTTGATTCACAGTCTGAATGGCATTTAAAAAATTTAATCAAGGATGGTAGACCTTCCTCCTTTTCCCAGATCTTAAAGTAGTCATTTCCCATTATGGTTTCCAGGACCCATTTGGGGAGGGGGAAAGGGGGGTGTGTGGGGGGGGGGGGGGGGGGGGAGGGCTTGTTTACCTTAACAACAATTTCAAGGAAGATGCCTAATTAAGGATTTGCTGAAATAAGATATGTTGGGTTAAATGGCACAGATATCACAGCCTAGCTGTGAACTTGGAAGAAGCAGATATCACAGCTAGCTGTAAACTAGAACACAGTGTGCCGACCACCACTCAAAGGGTCAATCAGACAGAAGAGAAGAAGAAGAAGAAGAAGTCTTAGGCAATAGTAAAAACGTATGGAGAACTTCTATGCTTAACGTGCGTGTTATGGGGCACATTGTTGACGTCACTGTACACATTGTCATGTTACAGTGCATATTATGGATGTTACAGATCCTTCGGTGGTGTGCACATAGTGGATTTTACAGTGCATTTTGTGGATGATTCAGATCCCTCGGTGGTGTAAAATTGCAAACAAACTATCCAGGTACTGTTCAAGCCAAACTTCAATATTAGAAAAACTATTCACACAAAAAAGTTGTGTGTATTCATGTTTGAATTCAAGCAGGGTCAAGGGTGCCGCAGTCAGAGTAATCCTTTATTAAAAACCAAATGAAACTGCTTTGGAAAATCAAGATAACAATAAAATATGTGGATTTGTTTCCTAAACCAAGGCAGACTGTTGGAGGACATAGATCTATAATTTGAGAACATCAAGAAAATAGAAAAGTAATTTGAGAACTTTAAGAAACTTAGGAAACATCAGTGTAACATGCAGACTGATAAAGAACATGGAGACAGAGACAGAGTATGACAGAACATCAATATGGCAAGCAGGTTTTCAAAGAAAAATGACATAAACACACATAATGTTTATCATGTCTGCTGGGCAATAACTGGTTTTTCCTGTTGCTGGCATTTTTTCTAGTCACAAATTTTCAATTCGCAGATTACAAAATTAATTGTTTTGCTGCTATTAAACTTTAAATAACAGTGGATATTTAAATCATGATTGGATAAGAATCTAATAAAGTGGTTTACAGAACTATTTTAGTGGTTTTCAAACACCACAGAAAAGACTGGGCCTAACAATGTAATGTAAACAACATCGGTGAGCACACTATAGCCAACAGTCATTGAGGAAACAGTACACACTTTCTGTATAGTAGTTTACCTTTCCTTCTTTTGACATCTCGCTAATATCAGGTTTTAACCCAGGGTTGGGATATCAGGTTGTAACCCAGAGTCGGGATATCAGATTGTAACCCAGAGTCGGGATATCAGGTTGTAACCCAGAGTCTGGATATCAGGTTGTAACCCAGGGTCAGGATATCAGGTTGTAACCAGGGCCAAGATATCAGGTTGTAACCCAGAGTCGGGATATCAGGTTGTAACCCAGGGTTGGGATATCAGGTTGTAACCCAGGCTCAGGATATCAGGTTGTAACCCAGGGTTGGGATATCAGGTTGTAACCCAGGGTTGGGATATCAGGTTGTAACCCAGGGTTGGGATATCAGGTTGTAACCCAGGGATGGGATATCAGGTTGTAACCCAGAGTCAGGATATCAGGTTGTAACCCAGGGTTGGGATATCAGGTTGTAACCCAGAGTCGGGATATCAGGTTGTAACTCAGGGTCAAGATATCAGATTGTAACTCAGGGTTGGGATATCAGGTTGTAACCCAGGGTTGGGATATCAGGTTGTAACCCAGAGTATGGATATCAGGTTGTAACCCAGAGTCAGGATATCAGGTTGTAACTTAGGGTTGGGATATCAGGTTGTAACCCAGAGTCAGGATATCAGGTTGTAACCCAGGGTTGAGATATCAGGTTGTAACCCAGGGTCAAGATATCAGGTTGTAACCCAGGGTCAAGATATCAGGTTGTAACCCAGGGTGGGAATATCAGGTTGTAACCCAGAGTTGAGATATCAGGTTGTAACCCAGGGTTAGGATATCAGGTTGTTACCCAGGGTGGGGATATCAGGTTGTAACCCAGGGTTGGGATATCAGGTTGTAACCCAGAGTCGGGATATCAGGTTGTAACCCAGGGTGGGGATATCAGGTTGTAACCCAGAGTCAAGATATCAGGTTGTAACCCAGGGTTGGGATATCAGGTTGTAACCCAGGGTGGGGATATCAGGTTGTAACCCAGGGTGGGGATATCAGGTTGTAACCCAGAGTCAAGATATCAGGTTGTAACCCAGGGTTGGGATATCAGGTTGTAACCCAGGGTGGGGATATCAGGTTGTAACCCAGGGTGGGGATATCAGGTTGTAATCCAGAGTCAGGATATCAGGTTGTAACCCAGGGTCGGGATTTCAGGTTGTAACCCAGTGTCGGGATTTTCTGTAAGTTTTGCACTTCTCAGGTGGCTTGGGTTCATCTTTTTGCAGATTTCAGCTGCAACCTTTTATCCATTTCTTTCCTGGTTGTCTGCTTGCCTTCCTTCCTGATGTTTTGCTGTAAAAAAATCTCATATGCATTCTTACTAGACGGCTGAACCATTTCATTCCTGATCTGTCAATATAATTCAGACACAGTCTTGTTCCAGTTTTCTCTTGAATGCTGGTATACATAAACAGTAGTTTATAAATATACAATTGTCAGGTAAAATATACACAGACTGAGACAACAGAGGTCAAATAAAATAATAATTTAAACAAACATAGCTCACATCCAGACAGTTACAATGAATAAATATGGCTCAAAATTATATTAATATATGTTGAAAAATAAAAAATTGCAGTAAATTACAAATTAGAATTAAAATGTAAAGAAAGTGTGCGTACATATTTTTCCCGTCTTTTATCTTAAAAATATGTTAATAACATGCAGAGTATCACAATTTTAGTTTCAAACATTTTAATTTTTTGTATCAAGCAAAGAAATTCATAATCATTATCTTGAGAAGCAACAATGAATTCTGTAATTTATCTGAATCACCACTATTTACTGGCATCATAAGAGCTAAAAGACTGCAATGATTGGGGTATATAGAGAGAATGGGAGACAACAGAGACAAAATACTGCATACACAAAAGAGTTGAATGGAAGCAGACAATGAGGCAGACCAAAAACTATGATAGTAAAGAGATAATGTAGATACAGACCAACAAATACTTTGAGTCACCAAATGGAAAGAGAAGACCAACAGCAGACATGAATGGAGGTGTGTAAAATCTGCAGCAATGAACCTCAAGGAATGCTGAAGAAGAAGAAGATGAAGAAGAAATAGCTTCTTCTTCTTCTTTTTCTTTTTCTTCCATTAATCGGCTGTAAACTCAAATGAAAAGATCAGAATCCTTATCCACCTCTGACTTTTGTCCTGTTCAAGAGCCTGAGTGTTGCATCCACATCCATTTCATAGATCTGGCATATTTGTATGCAGACTGTTGGTTTCTTGCCTCTCAGGAAAATGTACTCTGACCTCAAAGGATGCTCCTGATTGGTTGACCCCTGCAACATGCTTGTTGGAGAGGCAGTCAGCCTATTTCTTATCTCCCTCTAATGGGGCCCTGGAACCCACACGCAGAAATAGAATTATCATCAGTTACTAATGATATCACTCCAGGGGCACACTGACTTTGGTTGTATTTCCAGTAAAGAACTGACTTTTGTCCAACCATTTTTGAAGCTCATGATATGGGTGATAACTAATGATATCACACTAGGGGCACACTGACTTTGGTTGTATTTCCAGTAAAGAACTGACTTTTGTCCAACCAGTTTTGAAGCCCATGATATGGGTGATAACTAATGATATCACCCCAGGGGCACACTGACTTTGGTTGTATTTCCAGTAAAGAACTGACTTTTGTCCAACCAGTTTTGAAGCTCATGATATTGGTGATAAAAATTGGTTTCTACAGAGAAAACAACTGGTCATGGCATCCACATGTTGTTGTGACCTAGTTTATGTTAAAGCTTTACCCTTAACTCTTTGAGTCCCAAGGAACACATCATACATTTATAGGTTCCAACCTAGAAACCCAATGAACACATTATACGCCGATTGTATGTCTCTTTTGACTACCCCTTGGGCCTCTGATGCTTAACCCCCAGGGCTCAAAGAGGTAAAGACTGTAAGTTTCTTATTTTGTCTCATCTTGTCCTGCTGTATCACTTCATGTCATGTCATATCAGGTCAGGGCCTCTGTCTGGTTATCTGGGCAAGATCACACTAAAATAAAATGTGGCTTTTCCAGTGCCACTTACTCTCTGACTGACTGACTGACATAACAACTGACCATCCCAGTGACCAAAGAGTCACATCATACATGTCAATCAAACAGGGCAAATTTCACTAAATTTCCTAAAAAGATGTAATTCCTGTACTTGTAAAGGCTACATCAAGTTCAACTCAGGCGTATTTTTCTACCCAAGGCAGATAAGGGATTCTTCTGTGTGTTCAGTCTCTTTGAAAGTCAGGCAATCAGGATTTTAATAGACGTTTTTAAAAGAAAAGAAAAAAAAGCACCATGCTTCTGACATTTGTCACAAAACCTAGAACTGAAAGACTTCAACTTAATTACAAATAACAAACACTGACTCCAGAGGTCACAAACTTTTAGCATCAGTGGACATGACTGCATCTCAATGAGTCTGTGAAATGAAAAGTGAACTGTACATAACATGTTGTTTAAAAAAAAAAAAAACAATCAAAGAAATTAAGAGTTACATTATATAGACTGGCAAACTGGCAGTCAAAGCAACAATAAAAATGTGTAAATGTGTGCAGTAACAATGTAAACTGGAAGGTAATCAGAATTAGAAAATGACAAGTTGGCAACACAGCATATCAAATGTATAATAACAGATAAAGTCCCTTAAACATCATTAACTACAGTGGTGGCATTAATGTATATTTGCGTTATATTTAAAATGTTTATTATATTAGTGTTATATTTAAAAGTAATAATAATGTTAAATAAGTTTAATTGATTAGGTGATCGTTATTAATATACAAACAAAATAACAGTGGTATGATGAGAAAGTGCCTTTTATGGGGTTCAGAAACTTGAAAATAATCAGCATGCTAGAAGATTATATATTTCTTATTTTTTAATCTTAAAAAAGAGAATAGGGGCTTTTGAGCTGAAATGCTATAGAAAGATTCTCAGAATATCTTGGACAAAGAAGATGAGAAATATTGACATCTTAAAAGATCTGAACATCAAGGAAGATTGGCTTATAAACAGCATCCTATCTCGAAAGCTGAAATATTTTGGTCATATCAAGCGCCACGGCAGATTGGAAAAAATTATAGCAGAAGGCATGGTACCAAAAAGGTGGGGCAGGGGCTGACCGAAATGAAGATGGGCACAGAATATAAGTGACTCCTTGAGTGTGAAAGTGCATGAGGCGGGAGAACTGGCGAGTCTAGTTTCTTTCATGCAGACTGTGATTAGAGCGACGTTCTGCAAAGGATCTGCTTCATGATGATTTTTTAATCTTAGCTTTTTATATGAGCAATGTTTGTCAAACAGTGTGGTCTGAGGTTTTATATGAGCAATGTTTGTCAAACAGTGTGGTCTGAGGTTTTATATGAGCAATGTTTGTCAAACAGTATGGTCTGAGGTTTAGACTCAAAGCTTTGAGAAATCACAAGAGACAATAAATATTTGATATGTTGTGTTCATTTATTAACCCTCCCCCCCCCCCCTCTCTCTCTCTCTCTCTCTCTCTCTCTCTCTCTCTCTCTCTCTCTCTCTCTCTCTCTCTCTCTCTCTCTCTCTCTCGTTAAGTGTGTATTTCTCTGTCTCTTCTCCTCCTGTTCTGTCTCTAATTCTCTCACTTCTCTCTCACTTCTCTCTCTCTCTCTCTCTCTCTTTCTCTCTTTCTCTCTCTCTGAGAGGTCTTGTCAACTAGCTCCTTATGTGGATTGCTTTAACCCACTGTCTCTTTTTTAACTAGTCATAAAATGCGACTAATTAAGGTGTTTTCTTTAAAATTCAGAATGCATCTGTCTGAGAGGTGAGGAACCAACAGTCTGCATACAAATAAGCCAGATCAGTAAACCCAGATGTGCACACAATACTCAAGTTCTGGAACAAGACTAATCCAGAAGTGGATGAATAACTATATCTTTGTGCCAGATTTTACAGTCAGTGAATGCTAAGAAGAGGAGGAGAGTGTTAACCAGCATAGACCTGCCACTTTTAGTCCCAGTACACTTAAGGTTATTGGTCGGGTGGGGGTGGGGAGGGGGGAAGGCAAATTTGAGCGCAAATAGAAATGTCCAGAGTGCCATGAAGATAACCCAACTCACGACTCATGAAATATGGTGCAGATCTCCGCCAAAAATGGGGCTGCGTTAGAGCAGCCGATAGGAGACTCACTTTCAAATCAAGCTGCGACTCGCTGCAGCCCACGGCTGGTGTTCAAAACAGTTCCCGGAGTTTACTCAGCCTCTGAGAAATGGATACCAGAGTTTAACACTCTAGGGTAAATGGAGGAACGTCGCTGTAACTATGGAGTTACATGCGGATGGGGACATAGTCGGACAGTTTCTTATTAGCTGTCCGTACTGGTGGCAGAGCACTTATGGTTTATAACCGTGTGCAATGACGCTGGTTCACATCTCCCGACTTTACTTTTTTTTTTTTTAGATCTAATAACAATAAATATCTAATAAATAAATATAATATTTTTATGACCCTTGCCTGTTACACCTCTTTCTAGCTATAGTGCGTTTACAAAACTGTGACAATGTTGAAAAAATATATCTGAGCTGTAGGAAATATAAATGGATGAAATTAAAAAATAATATTTACTTTATTCTTAACATTATGTCATATTTGTTCCCTCATAACAAGTAATTAGAATGTATTTTTGCTTACTTGAGGTATATAAAAATACAATGATCCTTGCTGGATTGTCTTTTAAGAGTTATACAGCAAAAAAGTTAAAGTGTAACTAATTGATCTCTTTCACACAAAAAACATGTGTTTCTTGAGTTTTACAAAACTTTTGAATAGGCCCACAACTGCTGAACTGAAAGTTTTGACACATGCTATAAAATTAGTGTCTTGGATCATTTCAAAATTTCATCACAAGTTGTATGGGTGTAACTTATGGGGTTGAAGTTAGGTTAATTCTCATCGGTAGTATAAAATTGGCTTTCTGACCTATTTAAAATTATACAAATGATAACAACATGAAAGAAAACATCCTTTTCAATACAACTACAGTCTAAATATTATTTATTTATAAAATATTACAGTTAAGATGAAAATAGGAGGTTATGCAAAAAAAATCACATTTTCCAGGATTAATAATTACCAAGAAATTATCAAATTATCAACCGGCACAAATTAGTAAATGCACTATAGTATCCAGTTCCCATATTCACACATGTCTCAAAGCTTCAACAGGTCAGATATATAGATATTTCTTGGAGAAACCTCCGCTGAGGGATTGTGTGTATTATTGTTTGTAATTGTAACATTATCTTTTCATGTCATGTGCTGATGAAGGTTTTCTAGCTGCAGTGTTCACCTGTCATTGATAACTGGGATAATGTGAAGCTGACCAGTTCTACTTCATGTTTGGTTGGATATCTTAGTAGCAGTAGTACATTTTACCATACTAGGACATCACACAAGCGATAAACACCCAACGACACAAAGTGCCACAGTGTGAATAAGGATCACCCGTGGAGAGGTTCCAGAAACCACGTTCAGCCATTAGACCATATTTATGGCCCAGCTATTTTGCAGCTCCGGGAAGAGCCAAAGTAGGGCTTCAAAATAACAAAAAATTGCATCCGACAAGGGGATGACTAAGTGCAATCGCAAGTGTTGGATATCTTTTTATGAACAACTCAGATAATCTTATTATACAGTCATACCACTGTGGTTTATGAATTTGTATAATTGTTGAATAGTTTTAAATACTAAAAACAGTAGTTACAACCATGATAGTTTCAAAGAGTGCCGTATATCACAGTGAGCAGAATCCATTTATCTGGTTAAATTAAAAACATAAACTTATCACAATCATCTCAGTTCCAACATGAACAATATAATTTTGGAAAAAGTTGTAGTAATTATTAAACATGCTAAAATAGTTATATCCAAAGATTGTATAAAGGAATGAAATTGTTAAACATAACTGAATTATCATAGGTCAAGCAAAGAAATGTATGATAGAGACATTTATATTTAAACTGTGAATAAAATATTTATTTTTGCATTATATTTTTTAATCTCATTCTTACTCTCACCCGTTTCTCTCCTTTCTTCCATTCAAATTTTACATTTGTTCATGTTCATAATTGTGCTACTTGTTGTTCATCCTACCATAATGTTTTTCCTTTCTGCATTTTGTTTGTTAATCCTCTATCATGTATTAAAACTGAGAAAATGTATAAAAGAAAAGTTTAACCATTCTTTCAGCATAAATAAATAAATAAGTAAATCTGTCCATTTTTCATTTTAAATCTCTCTTAGGGTTGCCATACATCCGCCATTTTAAGGAGATGCTCAGATATACTCTAAAATGAGGACATGTTCACAAAATGGTGAAATTATGGCAACCATGATCTCTCTTTATAAGCATAGCCTAATCTGCCAAATATGCCTGAGGGTGTGTAAAAGAGTCCTTCTCTTTACATTACTTACTCTCTATGACCAGTGTAGCAGATAAAATGTCTGTAGTCTTGTAATGTCTGTAGTTTTTATTGTCCATATTCTTGTAATGTCTGCAGTCTTGTAATGTCTGTAGTCTTGTAATGTCTGTAGTCTTGTAATGTCTGTAGCCTTTTTGTATTGTCTGTAGTCTTGTAATGTCTGTAGTCTTGTAATGTCTGTAGCCTTTATTGTCTGTAGTCTTGTAATGTCTGTAGTCTTTATTGTCCATATTCTTGTAATGTCTGCAGTCTTGTAATGTCTGTAGTCTTGTAATGTCTGTAGTCTTGTAATGTCTGTAGTCTTGTATTGTCTGTAGTCTTGTAATGTCTGTAGTCTTGTATTGTCTGTAGTCTTGTAATGTCTGTAGTTTTGTATTTTCAGAAGTCTTTTAATGTATGTAGTTTTGTATTGTGCATAATATTGTAATGTCTGTAGTCTTGTAATGTCCATAGTCTTGTAATGTCTGTAGTCTTGTAATGTCTGTAGTCTTTGTAATGTCTGTGGTCTTGTATTGTCTGTAGCTTTTTATGTCTGTGGTCTTGTATTGTCTGTAGTCTTGAAATGTCTGTAGTCTTGTATTGTCTGTAGTCTTGTGTGTCTGTAGTCTTGTAATGTCTGTAGTCTTGTATTGTCTGTAGTCTTGTAATGTCTGTAGTCTTGTATTGTCTGTAGTCTTGTGTGTCTGTACTCTTGTATTGTCTGTAGTTTTGTGTGTCTGTAGTCTTGTATTGTCTGTAGTCTTGTGTGTCTGTGGTCTTGTATTGTCTGTAGTCTTGTGTGTCTGTAGTCTTGTATTGTCTGTAGTCTTGTGTGTCTGTAGTCTTGTATTGTCTGTAGTCTTGTAATGTCTGCAGTTGTGTTTATCGTCAGTCTAAATTCCCCCTCAGGTTGCTTTCTTGGCTCAACCCAGTTTCAGAGACCAGGTAATAGACATCACCTGAGACATGGGACAGTCCTCGATGACACTTCCAGTGCATTTTGGTCCCCTTCCCCCCCCCCCCCCCCCCCCCCCCCCATATGAACAATGTTGACCTTGAAATATTCTATTTTTTATCTATTACTGCCTGTACTTTTAGCTTTTAGGGTGTAGGCAGGAGAAAGGAGACCAACAGAAAAACAAAGGGGGGAGGGGGGGGGGGGGGGGGGGGTCTGAGCTTGAAGAGAAGATGTAGGACTACATGGCTAGTGCAGTCACTACCAACTTTGCAGGTTCGGATTTTAGTTTTGTTCTCGGCAAAAAAAAAACAACCCTAACCTTACTTAAGATTCAAACCTGGGTCTTCCACATAAGAGCCCATTGTTCATAACGGTTCAGCTGCAGAAGCTCCTCTTACACTGTTTTGCATGGAACACCTTCCGAAGGCTGGGAGAAAAAAGCTCTGGTATTCTATGGAACCTTCGACGTCAGTCGCTACAAAGGAAATGTGTACAATTATGGGACCAAAGTCTGGAACTTTGGTGGGGATGATCTAATGACTAAGAATACTGTTTCTGAAGGAAAAACAATTACGATAAGTTCTTATAATGTCATATTTTTAGTTTAAAATATTTTAACTTGACATTCATACTGAGATATTTGCTATAAATGGCTGACATATAATTCTTTTAATAGAAATAAATTGTTTTTCTGAAAATCAGCAAACATTTTATTCTTTATCTCTCATAATTGCAAGCGTTACCTTCCCCTCCCTTAATCTCTGCAAGCTTTCTCCTTTTTTTAGTTTTATTGAACGAGTCCAGCTCCCTTAGCCTCCACAAGCATTATCCCAACTTTTTCTCCACAATCAATCTCCCCCAATCCCCATCCTGGTCTCCACAATCATTCCCCCACACCCTTTATGTCCACAATCATTCTCCCCCTTTACAGCCAGCATCCTGGTCTCTACAATCATTCTCCCCCTTGGTCTTCACAATCACTCTCTCAACATTAATTCTGCCCTTGTTTTTCACAATCACCCCCCCCCCCCCCAGCCTCCACAAAAATTTTCCCCCTTATAGCCCTCCCGCGCACCCCCCCCCCCCCCACCCCACCCTGATCTCCACAATAATTCTCCCCTTGGTCTCCACAATCATCCTCCCCCCACCCCCACCTTTGGTTTCTTTCCCCAATAATTCAGTTTATCTTATGTATAAAAACGCAATTGTAAGACTGTACACCAAATTCACTTAATAAAGGCAATTTCAAATATACTCCAGGCTAAATTAAAGTCACTCCTCTCCTAGGATGTGCCACTGTCAAACCTGGCGCAGCTCACTTCCGTTTGTTTGGTGACTTCGCCAGCACCACTGGCAGCATTTGGCTCTAGAAGACTCCCGGACTAAATCGTCAAGGCTCATACATATGGCAGCAGCGACAAAGAAGAGAGTTCCAACCCAGCCGAGGCCGTAGCCGACCCCGTACTGGCGTGAGTGTATTGTGTCATCAAGTTCTACAGCTATTGGGAAGACAATCAAGGCAACACTGGCACTGAGGGCTGTGGAAGTAAACAGCAAAACATTCTTAGGCTCAGCATAAACATCTTTAGGCTCAAGATAAACATCTTTAGGCTCAACAAACAATCTACAAGTAAAACAGAAGTATGTTGAATGATAACTGTATTCCAAACATTTATGTAATATTTATTGAAAAAACAATAAAAGGGATTTTAGATGTTTTGTTATCTGACTTTGACGAGTGTAGTTTTATTCATTGTGTAGATGTTTTAATGAAATATGAAAAAGGCTAGTATACTTTATTGAGAAAATTTATTGAGAAACAAAGAATGAAATGGTTTGGCCATCTAATGAGAATAAAATCAACAATGCCAGGAGCAAGAGCGTACAAACTGAAAATCGAAACATCAAGAGGCAGGGGAAGACAGAGAAGATGATGGATTGAAGATGTCACCGACACTTTGAGACTGCATAACATCACGGCATGTCAAGCAACTGAGCGCCCCCTGGCTTGGCTGCCAATTGTCTGATAAACTGTGATGCCTAGCGGCATAAGCAGATACTGACAAAAGAAGAAGAAGAGGAGAGTATACTTCCCCAAGTCCCAGGGTAGGAAATTAAACACATAGACTGTTCAGATAAACAAAAAACAAAATCAGGACATATGTGGTCACTGAAATAAAAATTCCGTCAATGAGGCACTATTTCCCCCCAAAGAGCTGGCTGAAATGGGTCTCCAACACCCTGTATATCTCATTGATACACACTCTCTCAGGCTGCTGTTCGTCCATTTACTGACATTATCCTTCCGCTTGTTAGTTAGTTAGTTAGTGGACAGATTATTCTCACCGCACATCAAACAATAAGTGATAGGATTCCTTTCTCAGTAAATCCCAGAATGTTAGTTAGTTAGTTAGTTAGTAACATACTAACTAACATTCTGGGATTTACCCAGAATGTATAGCAGCTGAAAACAACTGTTCTGCGTTGGTTCTCTTTATTATTCTTTGGCTTTCTGCATAGTATTCCTGTCTGGCCAGACAACTTTTAACATGCTGTTCTCTCAGTCTTTTCATGGTTACAGATTCACAGTCATCACTTAGTTTTCACAATCATCTTACTTCTTGTAGAGCCTTGAGTAAATCAGCCTGGTCCATAGCTCGTCAGCCATTCACAGCAGTTTTACTGCAAGTTTATCATCTTATTTCCTTGCATACCGGTGTTCCCTAACATGAATATGAAACTGATAATTGTCAGCCCTGACTGACTCAAGGACTCCAACCACTGTCTTAGGACCAGCCTATTTTCCTGAGCAAACTCCAGCATAGAAAACATGGTAGAGCATTTTTTTTAAAAAAGTGGAATTAAACGGAATAGAAGCATAGAAAGATTACTAATACAATACAATTGTTTGTGATTTGAGGGCCACTTGATTTGACCTATGGGCATCCAGTTGAATAGCCCTATGATAAAGTAACTAATGGAAAAGGAAATCCCCCCCCCCCCCCCCCCCCCCACTCCCACTGATGAAGCAGGCATATCTTCTTTTTTGCCTTCATCGGTTATTAACTCTGGCAGAAATGTCTGGTTGTTCATTCACCTCTGGACTTTAGTCTGGTTCTAAAACCTAAATGTTGTGTGCACATCAGTTTTACACATCTGACTTATTTGTATACAGACTGTTGGTTCCTTGCTTCTCAGGCAGATGCACTCCGACTTTGAAAGGAGCTCCCATTTAGTCGACTTTTACATCATGCTTGTTGGGGAGGCAATGGGTCTATTCTTGTTTTCATCAGAATAGAGAACCGGAATCCTACACGGGAAATCAGGCATATCAAATTAGACCCACATTTATGAACCAAATGCCTCTCTACAGTTGATGCAGTTAACACCATGCCAACTTCCTTTACTTCCCATAAAATTTCATGGTGCTTTATTAATATCCTACCACATATGATGTCACAGGACAGTCCAACATTTTAGAGGGTGGTAAGACTGGGTTTCCAGGTTTTTTAAAATGCTTTTAACGATCCCAAAACATCTAGAACTGGCCCTAAGAGCAACCCACCTACATCCAACGAGAGAGTGCAACCTAGGCCCCACAACTGCATGCAGCCTAGGTCCCACGGCTGCATGCAGCCTATCTGCCACCCCCTGAAATATTTGACTGTCCCGTGACCTATGGATGTCCCCTGCTTGGGATTGGATATTAATTAAGCTCCAATTTAATTTTAGCCTGGGTCAGTCTGAGAGCCCAAGTAAATTATTCAAATATGTCCCAAATGCAGATTCAACCCCAGTACCTTCAAACCGGCGGGAGCCATTATGGTGTAGTTGCCAGATGCTCGTTTGTAGATGCTGATCTTTTTTTTTTTTTTCAAGCATGACCTTCGTTTCTAGGTCGATTTAGCCTTAAATGGGCACCAGATAAAATCCTGGAACGTAAAGGTGACCAGTGTGACGTTGACCACATCAATGATTGTTCTATCAAAATATGAGTGCAGTCTGATATGCTCTATGCATCCTCCGCATGTAAAGGAGCCTTTACTTTACTTCAGACAAGCAGGCCTGTGTCATCCAATACCAATACCTTTCTCAGGACATGCCCATAGGTACTCCATCTTCCTTAGAAGTACATCTTCCACGGGTAATGCTGTCTTCCCTGCATCATTCATTTCCGTCCATAACTTTTTTTCTTTTTTCCATCTGGTTTTTTTCCAGTCTGCTACCAAAGGCTTAACACCCTGAGATTTATTAAAAATTTTATTTTGAAGGCAGGCCAACCGGGCATATCCCATTCAACCTATTTTTTTTTTTTTCAAGCATCACAAGCCAGCAGTAAAAACATTTCAAGCACTACCTACCACGATTGACTGGCACCTTTCCGTTTTTCAAGATGATAGTGCTATACTGCGCTATGAAGGGGTAGGGGACTCACAACCCATGTATGACAATGATAGTTTGACTAGCAAGACCCACCGCGTTAAAAAAAAAGTCTTCCTCAAGCACAGCATATGATTTCAGGACTATTGTTGTCAACATTTGTGTTTAGTCTGTTGTCAGACGCTCAGCTCTCATCCTTTCTGCAGTAGTTTCTTCCTTCATTCTAATTCACTTCCTCCACACAAAATCCATGGCATTTTGTTCCAACAAGTCTACCTCAATACCTGTATTATTTATGTCCCACTTGTACACGTATTTATTTCTCAGTAGAGACATACCACACACTAAACAAATTTCAAGTGTGAAATACCACACATGAAACAAATTTCTTGAACTACAAACAAAATAAATTTCAAGTATAACGTACCACATATGAAACAAATTTCACCCGCAGAATGGAAGTAGTAAATTTTTCTGGGTAGTGGGTTGGTGAAAACACCGCAGACTGAGAGAACGGAAGCAAGGAAGCCGAAGGTCGCTGAAAATATCAGGAGCCCTATCACAGCATTTTGCAAATCTGAAAGGAAAGAAACATGGTTAAAAAAAAAATTATGATGATGCTGCAGGTGATCGCAGATTGTGGAGAGGCATGATTGCCCAATCCAGTCGGCGAGACTTTTAATGTTGATGATGATTAATAGCATCAATGACAGCGCTGTCAAAGGAACAATGTCCCTCACGCCTACATCAATGCTTACTAATATGTGTATGGTTGCCCCTAGGGGCCAGATTTCATTTCTGTCAGAAAATGCATGTGTTGTTTTAGAGAATCTACACTTTAGTACATTTGAACGTTTCCAATGTGAATATACCAACAATGTAGGTTGTTACTTTTTTGGAAGCTGTAGAGATGTGGTTTTATAGACGAATGATGAGAATCCCCTGGACAGAAAAAAAAAGTAATGCAGACGTCTTGAAATAAACTGATTTATGAAGAGAACTGATTGCCCACATAAGAAACAGACAATCTACATTCTTTGTTTATGATGAGAAGGAGAAAACTGGAGTACATCGTGACAGTAGGAAAGCTGGGGGACAGGAGAAGCAGAGGGAGACCGAGAGAAAAGATGCTGGTCAGGTTGACATCATGGTGTCAGAGTTGACTGAAAGTAAACGAGACAGAAGGTTGTGGCTAGTAGCATGACTACCAACGCCACACAGAATGGACTTTAAGCAGAAGAAGTAGGTTGTGAACTGTGTGCTTCTGACAATTATCCCTACGTCACATACCTATCCTAATGGCCTACCCTTAAATTGTGTTATGTTATCACAGTTAGTGTCACTGCACATTGGACGTTTCCATGTATGCTCATTCCTCCGCTGCTGCAGCCACTTAAGGTGATTATTCCTATGAGAAAAGTCTTTGCTTTTCCGGAACTCTCCTCCCCCCCCCACCCCCCCACAGGATGCCGTCCCAGAACAGTCCAATATTTTTGCGGGTGGTAAGAGCGGATTTCCCTGCTTTCTGATGCCTCTAACTACCCCAAAAACATCTGAATCTTAGCCCACCCCACCTACATCACACGAGAGAGTGCAGCCTAGGTCGCACGACTGCATGCAGCCTATTTACCACCCCCCTAAAATATAAAATATTTGACTGGCTGTTTGGGGGGATATATTGGGATAGAACCGAAAAGTCTTTTTGAACACTTTCAAGGCTCTTTTGTATAGTTTTATTGTGCAAAATGTAAAATTAGACGTCAAATAGTTGACACTAACGCAAGCGTTAAAAGTAAAACGACCCTTTTTCACATCTTCAGGCATATTAAACATACAGGGCTAGATCTATATTTTATAAACCAATCAGCACTTGAAGGAGGGGGGGGGGGTGAAGAGGATAACATTACTCCGGTAGCCTTTACTTTCCATGACTTTACCTTTTACTCATTTAAGGCTGGGTTTATCTGGGAGCCAAGGCCATTTGTAAAACAAAAAATCTGGCTCCGTCATGACCTGAATCCTTTACCTTCTGATCCGCAGGCGAGCGTCTAGTCACTACACCCCGTCGGCTTCCAAGCGATGCTTCCCTCAGTTGAGATTCTCGGGACAAGAGAGCTACCCGATAGCGGACATACCCACAGTCAGCCTCATTAAAGATGAATAGTCACTCAAAAGGCCAGGTCTGTACGTCGAGCCTCGTTCAGAGACTGAGATGGTCACCTATGTTAACCAGGGACCTCAGTGTTGTGTGCAATATATGGGTATATGAAAGGGAAGTTCATTATTGAACGTAAACACTTGGTGCAGTGCAGGACACATTGAACGCAATGTGAAAAGAGAGAAAAACGGTTGGCTCCAAGTCCCCGGAGAGGAAGGATGCGGTGATGTAGGTTCTAGTCTGGGTGTTGCCAGACTAGTCCTGCACACCCGCATGTTACGCTGGCGTTAGGCATACAGGCTATCGGCGAGAGATGCCGCAGAGGCCGGGCCAGCGTGACAGAAGCTCGTGTGCTGAGATGGGAGATCTCAAGTACGTGTCAGGCCGCAGACGGAAGGTCTGGATAGTCTACAAGCATCGGCCTTTTCTAGTGACAGTGTACCCAAGGGATGGGTGTCATAGAGACAGACACGTACTAACGAGCAGTGGGTTTGCACGAGCAGGTAATGTTTGCTCGTTGTTAACCACGGAACAGGGTGGCAGTAGAAGTCGTCCAGAGCGTCCGGAGTGTGTGTTGCCTTGCCAGTAGGAATGACTGTATCAGTATAGAAATTCATGTGGATTCATTGTCTTGGTGTTGAAATATATTAATTCTGTTTGATGTTCAACATGTATCCAGCGTCCTTTGTTGCTGTTGGGCGGGAGTGGTGACTTTGATCTGTAACACTATTAAGCATACCTGGATACTTGGCAAGTGTGCGGTGCATCAAGCGAGCATTTCGCACTCGTCACTCAGAAGCAGCTCTGCTTTAGTGTAGACCGACGTCGGAGCCGCCTCCAGAAATGTGTTCACTTTGTTACCACCGCTAAGTGTTCAGGTACAAATATAGCCCAAACTTAACAGAGAAACATCGCCTGGCTCGCCAAGGGTAGCCATCGATCTGACCAAGCCCCAACTAGGAGGTGCGGTGTAAAATATTCATAACCTTACTTCAAGTAATAAATGTACTTCACTCTGGAATTTGTCTAGAGACGAAATATGGTAATCCCTGTGTGCTTTCCGGGGTCGTGTGTTAGAAGAGTAGGGCGGGTGGGGCGGGGGGGGGGGGGCGGCAGAAAAGTGCAACATAACAAGTATGTCGTAAATGAGGACCAACTGAGAGTTGTTTTTTTTTTTAAATAGAATATGTTGGGCCAAAAGGCACAGATATCACCGCCTCGTAAACCACAACACAATGTACTAACTGCCCGAATAACCCTTTTAATCTAGAAAAAAAATACGCATGAAGTGTAAATGTGTTTCCATTTGAACTCCAACTATCGCATGTGTTCTTTAGCTTTTTCAGTTTTGGTCACAGCATTTTATAGAAATCTGGCAATCACACCGGTTACTTCCAATGCGTGTTGAAGACAATGCATTGTTGAAGACAATTTATTCACTTTCTTTAGTGAATTTTTGTTTTCCAGTTGAGCATATTGTTAAAATATTCCAGCTAAACAGTTAAGGAAACACGATTTGCTAACTGCCTTTTCAGTGGCAAAGAAGCAGAGCAAATCAGTGCAGTCATCATTTGAGAGGCAGAAGAGGAAAGAATGAGAAAAAGCACAGATAAGAAAGTCACTCACTCCTGCCGTGACTGGAGGTACATCCCTGCGAGGAGTTGGGGATCACAGTTGATTGTGTGCAGTTGACCCAAAGTCCCTCCACAACTGTTGAGTTCCATTCACCTAGAAAAAAAAAAAGAAAAAAGAAGAGACATCCCAATGTTATAGGGCGTTTACAAATTAATAAAGATGTTCAAAAAATTATCTTTTGGCTGTGGTGGAATTATATATATTGGTGAATTGGTAACTGGGAATAGACCTACAGGAAGGCCAAAGCTGCGCTATAAAGATGTATGCAAACGTGACCTAATAGATACCAACATAGTCACAGAGACATGGGAAAAATCAGCTGCAGATCGACTACTATGGAGACAGAAAGTGAAAGACGGACTGTCACATTTTGAAAGAAACCGAACACAACGAGCTATAGAGAGGAGACAACGGAGAGTAAAACTGCCTCACAACGAGGGTGTATCTGCTTTTGTGTGTATCCTGTGTGGCAAAGGCTGCCATTCCCGCATCGGACTTTACAGTCACAGCAGATGCTGTACCCAAAGCCAGCGGCACATCTCCTTAGTCCCCCGGGGCTGACGGATGCCATTATTTTATATATATATATATATATATATATATATATATATATATATATATATATATATATATATATATGGATGAAATTACATTTTATTCTTCTTCTTCTTTGATCCTTCTGTCAGAAAAACTAATATCAAGAGGCCGATAACCTGTATTAAAGTTATCGTGCAGTCCATATCCTTTCGCGTACCATACAGTTTTGTCTTTGTTGTGTTTGAAACAGGCCAGATTGCGTCTGTGTTTCCTACACCGAAAATTTTAAACGTATGTTGACGAAGTTTGTTGTGCCCAGTCCTTAGTCTGAATATAATACACTGTCCCTCTCTAGAGAGGCGATGAAGCGAGTCTTAGGGAGAGAATTTGATGTGTATCCAGCCACCTTTCTTGGAAACTAGATTGTTTTAATGTTTTTGTCTCTTGGTGGGTTAAGTCGCTATTTGGTTGTACTATGTCACTGCCGCTTCTGGCCAATCTGTCCGCTATTTCATTGCCTTCCAAGCCACAGTGACCTGGAATCCACTGCAGTACAGATTGTTCTACTGAAGAGCCTAAGTGATCATCTGTTGCGTCAATTCTACAAACTGAGTGTCTTTTGGGTTAACAATTGCTTGTAGAACTGACATAGCATCAGTCAGAAAGACCACTCTGCTATATTTGCTGTGCTGTTGTCTTTTCAGGAAAGAACATGGCGCCAGAAGTGCTTCTGTCTCTGCTCTGTAATTGTAGGAATATGAACCTGTTGGTACAGCATGGATGATTTTTAAACCATGTGGGCATTCTATGTATATTCCTCCTCCTTCGGCTCTTACTGCTCTCTTGGCTGAACCATCTGTATACACTCGAATCCAACTCTGGTCTGGATAAAGTCTATTGATCTCTCCTTCTGTAGTTGATTTCATATCAGTGCTGCTCATTGATGATTTGTAGGAGATCCCTGTTACAGTGGCTCTGACTGTTGGCAGGCTATCCCTAAGCCAAGGGGGCAGTCTTTGTGAGGTTTAAGTGGAGCATTATGGGAGGGAGTTTGAGGACAGCGAGCTTGGCATTTTCGTTCTTTATAAAACAGGTTCCCTTTAGTCTAGCCTTCTGGGGTTTCTGCAGTCGGCTGTGCATGGGTTGTTCTTCAAAGTGGTGGTATTTGGAGAACTGGGCGAGGAGCTTTGTGTCTCTCCTATCTTCCAGATCACGGAGACCAGTAATTGTTTCCATGTCTGATATTGGGGTGAATCGCATTGCCCCTGTCATAAATCCGAGAGCATGGTTTTGGATCTCTGAGACTTTCTAAAAATTTGATTTAGCTGCTGTGCCCCAAGTAGCTATTCCATATTCTAGTGTTGGCCTCACATAGCCTGTATAGGTCCTCTTGAGGACACTCAGTCTGTTTCAGCTAACTTCCTCATCAGTTGGGTTCTCTTAAGTCCCTTGCTCTGTGTCTTTTCTATCTGTTTTCTCCACTTGAGTCTTGGGTCAAAAGTTACTCCTAAATATGACGGTGAGTCATCATGTTTGATTACATAGTTACTTCCCACTCAAAGTTATGTCTGATTTTTTCCTCTCCCTCATATCAAGTTATTAGAATTATCCTTGCTTATTCGAGGTATATAAATATGTAACCATGCTTGCTAGATTCCATTTTAAAAGCTATACAGCCAAAAAGTCATCGATCTTTCACAAAAACGCGTCTCGGGTGTTTTTACAAAAACTCTAAAAAGGAACATAATTGATGCACTGAAGGTGTCGGTACACGCTATGAAATGAGTGCGCTACCTCGTTTAACCCAATTATGCCACAATGTATAATGGTGTAACATATGTTGTATGCTAATTATTATTATACATTAGTAGGGAAACAATAGTTGACTTAGCCCTGGTGGCAAACAAATGCAGAAACGCCTCTAAGTTCTATTGTACTCGCAGTTCATGTCGGTACTGTAAAACTGGTTTACTACATAACTATAAATCAACAAATATCGAAAATAACAAAGAAAACGTCTGTTTCGATGCAAATGGGCTGTCTCAATATTATTCGTGTATAAAATATTAACGTCCAGGTGAAAATAAAATATCTAGCACGCGTGCGCACACGCACGCACGCACGCACGCACACACACACACACACACACACACACGCTCATATGATAAGTAATTACTGTGAAATGCCGAAAATACAACAGCACAAATTTGTAAACGCACTATAGAAGTAACACTCAGTTTCGCTGTTCTGGTCTTAGCCCTTTCAGTCCCAGACAGGCATTACTTGAACTTGTCAACTAGGACTGGTACTATTAACTACAAGACGCTGATGTATATGTTAGAAAAGGAATCTGAGCTCATATAGGCATGTCCGGAGAGCCGTGAAGATAAGTCATCTCATGCCTCATAATTCATATCTCACAACTCATATCTCACAACTCATACGCCGGGCTCTCTAGCGTAGTTGGCTAAACCGGATTGCGCGGTGACCGGGTGACGAGCTCCTTGTGGTCCGGGTTCACTTCCGGGGGTAGGAAGAAAAACCATATTTCTCCCAGATTTACGGTATTTACAATGGAATCAAGGCCGATATCCATAGTACCGAGCCTAAGGGTTAAAAACTCATGGCTTCTGGATACTAAAACAAACAAACACAATAACACAACTCATACCTTACAACTTATACCACACAACTCATGCCTCACAAGTCATTTCTCACAACTCATACCTCAGAACTAATACCTCACAACTCATACCTCACAACTCATAACTCACAACGCATACCTCACAACTCATACCTCAGAACTAATACCTCACAACTCATACCTCACAACTCATACCTCACAACGCATACCTCACAACGCATACCTCAGAACTAATACCCTACACTCATACCTCACAACTCATACCTCAGAAATAATACCTCACAACTCATACCTCAGAACTAATACCTCACAACTCATACCTCAGAACTAATACCTCACAACTCATACCTCACAACTTATACCTCAGAACTAATACCTCACAACTCATACCTCAGAACTCATACCTCACAACTCATACCCCAGAACTAATACCTCACAACTCATACCTCAGAACTAATACCTCACCACTCATACCTCAGAACTAATACCTCACAACTCATACCTCAGAACTAATACCTCACATATCACAAGTCATAACTCACAACTCGTAACTTGAACTTGCAATAAATATGTGTTACTTTAAGTAAGACACGTATGGGTGTAAATGGATTCAATTACTAACACTAAATGAATAAATGAGTTATAGAAACATTAGGAAAGGACGGGCGTAAGTTTTACAAAGAATAAATAGTTGAGAATGGCGAATTAAGAATCAACATCATAGCACTAGAACATTCCCATAAGATTTCCTGGTCACTCCATGCAGCAACATTCTCACCAGCCCATAATGATCTGTTTGTGCCTGCGCACTGTTCACCTGCTCCCAAAGACCAGAACAATATCTAGCTTGGCAAGCATCAGCTTACCATCAAAGGGTACAGAACCAGCCAGACTGTCTGCCTGTTGGTTTCCCAACACACAATCATTAACTAGAGAAAATATCCAAAGGACCGCTAAAGGTATGCTTGCCAGTCCGTACGGGGGCTAAAGGATTTGTGAAAAGCATATCATGTAAAACATTGCTATTCAACTAAGTTTATTCAGGGGCCAACATTTATCAAATGGAGACCATCACAGACCAGGAAGCCCGAGTCCAAGCATTGAGAGATTATTAAATCAATACAAGTTGCAATTCTTCTTCTTCTTCTTCGTTCACCGGCTGTGGAAGGTCCCGGTTAATCGTCCGTTTGAACTTTTGGCTTTTACCTGGACCTGAGTTTTGCGTGTACAACCGTTTTACTGGCTTTTGCCGTTCCCTGCCTCACGGGCAGATGTACTCCGACTTCGAGGGAAGACGTCAGGCCTATTTCTAGGATGACTGTGGCCATTGTTTTGTGTGAGTCAAGACGTTACCTTATTTGTGTTGTGTCCTCTTTGTCCCTTTCTCCACAGGTGTTGCCCCCAGATTACCCCCTTTGGGGCAGCCTTTTGTGGAACGGTTAGCCCTCAAGGAAAGGCAGGGCAGATTATGCGCATTCTCCGCCATCCAAGGAGGCTTCCATAAATGCAGAGCCGACACATAACGCTCTGGTTCTGGGCTCACCCAAAGAATCGTCACGTCCTGTACATAACTGCCTAACCTCGCAAACAAGTTGCAATGATCAGCGGGCCACTTGCTAGGCCTTCGTGGGCCACATTTGGCATGCGGGCCGCCAGTTAAATAGGCCTTATGTAAAGTATGACATGCTAAAGCAGGGTGAATTGCTCATTCTCTTTAAAGCTTTTCTATAGTCTGTAAATACGACTTTGTATGTCTTTTTTATGAGATACTGTTCTTTCGGTAAGCTGTCCTAAACATCGCATTAGTGCAGCATCTGCTTCTTTTGGATCCCTTCTGGGCTTCTGCGAGTTGTATCTGATTTAATCGTCTTTCATTTAACTTGGCACTCCTAGAGAGAAGTAGAAAGATAGAAGGACACATTAGTACTTTTACCTTTCTACTTCTTTTTAGGAGTGCCGATCAATACCTTGTCTCTTTATTAAATGTATAAATTACTTCGACGACTTTAAGGGTTCCCTCTCTGTTTATTTATGGATCATTTAATTTGGCGTACATTTTCCTATGGATCATGGACAGTTGGTAAATTAGTGAAAAATTTTCCCGTGTGGTTCGGAGGCCCTGTTATAGGGAAAACAAGAATAGACTCAGTGCCTATCAAAAGCATGTCGTAAGAGTCGACTAATTGGGAGCTTTCTTCAAAGTCGAATGCATCGGCCTGAGAGGCAAGGAACCAGCAGTCCGCATACAAATAAGTCAGATCTGTAAAACGGATGCACACGCAACACTCAGGTTCTGGAACAGGACTGCAGTCCAGAAGTGGACGAACAACCAACACTTTCCACCGGAGTTTACAGCTGGTGAACGCGAAGAAGAAGAATGTGTCCACACATCAGTCATATCTCGTGTCCACACATCGGTCATATGTTGTGCCCACACATCAGTCATATCTCGTGACCACACATCAGTCATATCTCGTGACCACACATCAGTCATATCCCGTGACCACACATCAGTCATATCTCGTGACCACACATTAGTCATATCTAGTGAACACATATCTGTCCTACCTGGAGCCCATACGTCAGTGACATCTGGTGCGCATACATCGGTCATATCTCGTTCCTACACATTGGTCAGTGCCCATACATCGGTCATATATTATGTCAATACATCGATTATATCTCGTTCCCACACACTGGTCATATATCATGTCCATACATCGATCACATCTCGTTCCTACACATCGGTTATATATCAAGTCCATACATCAGTCATATCTCGTTCCTACACATCGATCAGTATCCATACATCGGTCATATTTCGTTCCTACACATCGGTCATATCTCGTTTCTACATATTGGTCATTTCTCGTCCCCACACATCAGTCAGTGTCTATACATCGGTCATATCTCGTTCCTACACATCGGTCATATCTCATTCCTACACATCGGTCATATCTCGTTCTTACACATCAATCATATGTTGTTCCTACACATCAGTCATATCTTGTTCCTACACATCAGTCAGTGTTCACACATCGGTCATATATCATTTCCAAACATTGCTCATATCTCGTTCCTACATATCGGTCACATATCAAGTCCATACATCGGCCATATCTCGTTCCTACACATCGCTTATTTATCATGTCCATACATCAGTTATATCTCGATATCTCGTGTCCACACAGCGAAAAGCTGTGAGAAAATTGTATGGGAAATAACCGTGCACAGTTTCTTCTAGTGAATATTTCACTTTATTTCCCTTGGATGAACGAATATTTCCGACAGAATTAAAGATCTGATAATTTTGAAAAAAAAAAATTCCCTTTAAAAATATTTCTGTAATTATTTTATATTATATATTATTATATGTATTTGTCGTGCAGCCAGGCCAAACTGTATAAGTTTTTTTTTTTTTTTTTAGCAGAACATATAGAAGGAAAACAAGGGGAAAAGCTGGATAAATAGTGCAGCTGAGACCTACAAAAAGATGAACAAATCCATAACCTAAACCACACGAGAAGAGTAAGACAAATACAGAAACCTCGACACTGTGCTAGTAGCAGTTAGACCACAAAAGCAACCGAAGAAGAAGAAGAAGAAGAAGGAGGAGGAGGAAGAAGAGGAGGAGGAGAAGAAGAAGAAGAAGAAGAAGAAGAAGAAGAAGAAGAAGAAGAAGAAGAAGAAGAAGAAGAAGAAGAAGAAGAAGAAGAGAAGAAGAAGAAGAGAAGAAGAAGAAGAAGAAGAAGAAGAAGAAGAAGAAGAAGAAGAAGAAGAAGAAGAAGAAGAAGGAGGAGGAGGTGGAGGAGGAAGAGGAGGAGGAGGAGAAGAAGAAGAAAAAGAAGAAGAAGAAGAAGAAGAAGAAGAAGAAGAAGAAGAAGAAGAAGAAGAAGAAGAAGAAGAAGAAGAAGAAGAAGAAGAAGAAGCAGTAGTAGTAGTAGTGGCAGTAGTAATAGAAGTAGTTC
>CAJHNH020000680.1:344162-401662 GCA_905116865.2 Candidula unifasciata
CGAGTCTTCCATCTTCTGTAAATATGCATCCTAAGTACTTGAATTCTTGAACTTGTTCTAATTGTATGTCATTGATCTTTATGTACTTAGTTAGTCTTTCCTCTTGTGTCGAGTGCGGCACATAGGGCAGAGGTCGTGACTCTCCATGCACGGCGGTCCGTTGCAATCCGTTGTAGGTCTTGGATGTTTGAGTGACTCATGAGCGAGCCTTCCCTGATGATAGTTCTACGTAGGGTTTCCCTTGGTCTTCCACGAGATCTTTTCCCCTGTGGTGTCCAAATGAGGGCTTGGTAAGGAAGTCTTGTTTTATCCATTCTAAGGGCGTGGCCGACATAGTTCCAGCGGCGTTTTCGTATAAAATTAGACACATACTCTTGCCTGGATTCTTGCCTTATTTGTGTATTGGTTCGGAAATCTGACCATTTGAAATTTAGTATTCTTCTAAGGCATTTATTTTCAAAACTGTCTAATTTTGTGTCTAGAGTTTTCGTTGATTTCCAGCTCTCGCATCCATCGGTTAGTACTGGAATCACACAAGAATTGAAGATCTTGAGTTTTGTGTGTTTGCTAAGCGTCTTTGATTTCCAGATGTTAGACAGTTTATTGAAGGCACTAGATGCCAGTGCTATTCTAAATGATATTTCTGGTGCGGTATCTCCTGTAGATGACATCTTGCTCCCTAGATAAGTGAAACTGTTGACTTTTTCAAGGCTGTTGTTGTTCAGCGTGATATCAACTGAACTGTTGGTAAGGTCTAGAATTTTTGTTTTTGCGGTGTTAATTCGGAGTCCAATTTGTTCTGAGAAATTCTGGAGTCGATTGATTTTTTCTTGGGCGTCTGTGTGTTCTGAACTCAGGAGTGCTATGTCGTCGGCGAAGTCTAGGTCTTCCAGAATTTTGTCAACCCATGTAATGGCTAAATTTGCGTTATTTATGCACTTGCGCATGACCCAGTCGATTGCTGTACCAAAAAGCATCGGCGATAGGACTAGCATTATAATAAATTAATATTAAATTGTTGTTGCTATTTCCCTAGTTTCATCTGTCTTTGTCAACTGAGACGAGAAAGTGAATTCTTAAAAGCTGTTTAAATCCTATATTGAATGTGTGAATCATGGACAATTAGTAAATTAGTGAAAATTTATTTTGAACCGGCAGTGATAAGTTTTATAGACGAATGATGATAATACCCTGGACAGATAAAAAGAGTAAAGAAGACGTGAAACTGGTTCACGAAGAGAACTGATTGCCTACATCAGAAAGAGGCAATCTACATTCCTTGGTCATGTGATAAAGAGAAAACTGGAATACACTGTGGCGGTTTGAAAGTTGGAAGGGAGGAGAGGCAGAGGGAGACCGAGATAACATATGCTGGACAGTTTGACATCATGGCATGGAAGATCATCTGTATCACGGAGTTGACCGAAAGTACACGATACAGAAAACTGTGGATAAAGATAACTACCAAAGTCACATTGACTTCAAACAGAAGAGATAGTATCTAATGATGTTGTCCTTGTGTAATATATTTTTTTTTTTTTTACATGTAGTTGTTTGTGTTTTCTGATTCTATCTGCATTTATTTATATCTACTCTATGTCTGTTTTTAACTTATTTGTTTATATTTTCTAACAAAGAGCACACATGTGACCTGAGAGTCATAGAGCACACGTGCACTTCACCCTCATTAAGAACACACGGAACCTTCACACAGAATCCTTCCTCACACCCTCAAAGTGTCCCGTTGACCCCGTTATACAAAACAATCATAAACATAGCCACCTGAATTCAGGCACACTGTGATTCTATCTCAGAGCCACACGACCCCCTCTCAGAACCCACATTCCTATCTCAGATCAGCTGGGAACCTAGCTCCCCCTCTCGCAATCCTAACACGAACTGTGATCCAGAGAGCCCACGGATCGAAGGCAGCAGATGTGTCTACTCCAGACCTCACAGGACGTGCACGTCTGCGCTGATTGATCGTAACTTCAAGATCAGAATTTATTCCAGATAAAAGCCGATCCACAATTTCACATTCCTCTTCCAGACGCCAGTGACGCGACAGATTGTGTGATGTACGTCACCAGCCGGAGAACAGTTTTAGAAGGCGAGTCTGGTCAGATAACCAGAAGGAGTGAAAGGCGCTGGACAAGGGCTGGAGCAGAGCTGCAGACATTTTGTGGGCTCGTGTGTGTGTGTGTGTGTGTGTGTGTGTGTGTGTGTGTGTGTGTACGTTAATAGTACCAAATATCTTTTGAAAAAGGTACTAAAACACAATATCTATCTATCTATTGTTTTCTTCACTTTTACAGGGTTGCAGCCCAGTGTCGTGGTTTAAAATATTTGTTTTGTGCCTCTCGCGTGATAACATAACGTAGGGATGAAAATGCTGTAGATCATCCGTTGTTACTAAAACACACTAGAATGTACCAATTGTAGGTGTAAAACATGTTGAAGCACGTCTATGCCGCCTTTGAAACCGAGATAGGATGTTGCGTATCTTTTTACAGGACGTTGCAGAACCAACCCCAGCAGCCCCTGGCTGTTGTGTGCTTTATCTTGGCAAATTTACGTCCAGTAGTTTGCCGTTGCTTTCTGGATGGTCGGCCCCCTGATACCATCGTCGAAACCAACGCAAGGCGCATTGCCCGCAGCTGGGATCGAACCCGGCACCCCGAAACCGAGATAGGGGGACATTAAAACCATCCTCTCATGGAAACAATAAGTAGAAGCTTAATGTGCAATGACGTCAGTTGTGATAATATCAAAATATAACAAAGTGTTTAATTTTTTTAATCCGTTATAACATCTTTAAACAAACACACACACACGCACACGCATAACTAACTGTCCTAATTTATATCTGACATGAACTGACATTATTTGTCCATTCAATGGCTGGCTGCAATGCAGCCTCAGCACAATTTTGTCTTGGTAGTACACTCTGTCAGACTGCTTGAAACCCCTGTCACATACTCCTTATCTGGTAATCTGGTAATCCTAGTTTCAGCATCATAGCAAACGGGTCACCCCATTGTTGCTCCGCTCCTGTGCCAACGAAAAACACTCGTAGCTCACAGTGTCACACCATGCACTCAACTCAGAAGCTGGGTGACGAAACTATATCCTTCCAGTCTACAAATGGAGCAAAAATGCAACGGCCACCGCCTGTCTCTATCTGCATATCCAACAGCAGTCTGATGAGCATGTTGTATGGGACGCTGTTGTACGCATCTTCTAAGTAAATAGCGGCTGCAGCAGTTTCCATTCCCTCCTGGAAACCCTCATATGTGTCGTAGGAAAACTCATGGAAAAAATCGTTGCCAGAACGTTAACCCAAAAATTAGAGTCGGGTGGTCTATTCCCCGCTACACTAGGAGGTTACCGACCAGGAAGAGATACATGGTGCAATGCTGCAGTTTTTGCTTACAAACTCCTTATGTAGATGGTAAGCACCCCCCCCCCCCCCACACACACGCACACACACCACCCCTACCCCCATTTTTTTACGATCTTTTCCCCACCTGCAACATAACAAACTGGGATTACAAAGAGGAGGACTGTAAGAAAAATCTTAAGCACAGTTAACAGTAACTTGGAGAAAACGCATATAATTCAAAAGGGTCAAATAATGTCACCATTCTCCGCATCAAGCTGGCAATGCTGTTTTTGTTTTCATGGCTGTTGAAGCTGAAAATGCGAATTATTACAAGTGCATATGTACTCAATTTATAAACCGCCTGACGTCCCTCTTGAAACTTCGTCATGCCCCCCCCCCTTTTTTCTTTCCTCTTTTCCTTTAAGGAGGGGACGCTCCCAGATTGGAGACCACAGCGTTAAACTATACTCTGCACACGGCCTGTTTACTTGATTGTTTGTAAGCAACATCATTACATAGGTATCTGCTTTGCTGGAAAAAATTAATCGTCACGCTCAACCAACATCCACGAAGGGGGAGCTTTTGGTTATAATTGTGAGAAGGTTATGTGCGCCATATATGAAATGGCTTAGCGTTGTACGTCTCCAAGGGCCATGAAAAGGACTCATGCAATGTTGATGCGATCAAAGGAGACAGACCCAAATACTGTTCCGACAGGCGATAAGGTCGTCTGCCGGCGAGCCAATGGGCGACCCGGTCGCTGATGCATGCAATGCGTTTTTAACGCTGTTAGTGACGAAAGAGCTGGGAAGTTAGCGTCGTTTGGATATGTTCCCCAGGCGATGTTCGTGTGTTGGGAAACGAGCAGGCAGATAAACTTGTCGGTTCTGCACCACTTGGTGGTGAATTGATGTATGACAAGCTTGATGTTGTGAGGGAGCGAGTGAACAGTGTGAAGGCGCAAACAGATCATTACGGTCTGAGGGGAATGGCGCTGCAGGTAGTTACCAGGGGATCTGGCCAACGCAAAACACTCAAGGGAAAGGTGAGAGAGATGTATTAATCAGACAGTTATTGGTACCATCGGAATTGGAACTATTAGCTTGCTGCTGAAGATGGAATATTTTGGTCATAACAAGCGCCATGGCGGACTGGGAAAAAATAATAGCAGAAAGCATGGTACCAGGAAGGAGGAGCAGGGACCGACTAACATAAGGATGGGCACAGGATATAAGTGACTCCTTGAATATGAAAGTACACGAGGCGGGAGAGCTGGTGAGAGACCAAGTTTCTTTACGGTAGATCGTGTTGAGAGCGACGTTCTGCAGAGGACTTGCTACTGCTTGATGAACGAACGAACTTTTAAAGGGTTAAGACTTAGGCACGCAGGCCCGTCTAACGCTCTGTTCTTTTTATCTCCATACCTTTATACATAATTTCATTCATACATCTTTAACATGGAACAATAAACATTATCATCATATAGAAAGTCTTTTGCAGAACGTCGCTCTCATCGCGGTCTGCCTGAAAGGAACTCGGTCTCAATGCGACTAATTAGATGTTGTTCTTTTAAGTCGGAGTGCTTCTGTCTGCTAAGCGAAATACCAGCAGTCTGCATATAAATAAACCAGATCTGTGAAACGGATGTGCATGCAAAACTCATGTTCTGGAGCAAGACTAAAGAACAGAAGTAGACGAACAACCAGAACTGTCCGCTGGAGTTTACATCCGGTGAATAAGAGAAAGGGAGAGAGGGGGGGGGCGGAAGAGAGAAACAAAGAACATAATGACCGATTACAGTTCAAATGAAAGTCGAGAGTGTCGGCTTGATTATACTGGGTATTATCTCTGCTGGAGGGTTAACTGCCTGTCGATCGTCGCACAAGGACCGAACTGCGCTACTTCAGCGACGACCCCTATAGGTCTCTATTAAAGCTGCCCTCGTGAACTGAAGGAAACGACCCCAGACACGAACCTACGACCGTCAGAACGAGAGGCTAACTACTTGATCACTTGGCCTTTCGGAAAAGAATGTCCCAATTAAAGAGAAACAAACAAGTATACAAACACACTATTCACAGGTGTGCTTAGTCATAGGTCATCAAAGAACACAGAATAACCGCAATGTTCACAACAAAACATTCGATTAGTGGAACAGGAATGCAGCCAAGTCATCACTGACTCATGACAGACAAAACAAAAATGACGGGGAAAATCCCACGGTTATCGTCTCCCGCATCCTGGCAGCATCCCCGCACTGACAACTTTGTGTCGCTCTCTCTCTCTCTCATCTATTCGTTTCTTCTTTCTTTTCTTTTCTTTTATTTTTTCTTTCTTTCTTTCTTTCTTTCTTTCTTTCTTCCGTCTTCTTCTTCTGATTCTTTTTTTTCTTTCTCTCTACTTCTTCTTTCTTTCTTTTATTCATTCTTTCTTTCTTTCTTTCCTTCTTTCTCCTTTTTCTTCTTCTTCTTCTTCTTCTTTCGTTTTCTCTTTCTATCCTTCTTTCTTTCTTTGTTTCTTTGTTTCTTTCTTTCTTTCTTTCTTTCTTTCTTTCTTTCTTTCTTTCTTTCTTTCTTTCTTTCTTTCTTTCTTTCTTCTTTTCTTTCTTTTCTTTCTTTCTTTCTTTCTTTCTTCTTTCTTTTTCTTCTTCTTTCTTTCTTTTCTCTTCTTTCTTTCTTTCTTTCTTTCTTTCTTTCTTTCTTTCTTTTCTTTCTTTCTTTCTTTTCTTTCTTCTTTCTTTCTTTTCTTTCTTTCTTTCTTTCTTTCTTTCTTTCTTTCTTTTTTTTTCCTTTCTTTCTTCCTTTCTTTCTTCCTCTTCTTCTTCTTTTTCTTCTTCTTATTCTTCTTCTTTTTCTTCTTCTTCTGCTTCTTATTCTTCTTTTTTTCTTTTTCTTCTTTCTTTCTTTTTTTCTTTCTGTCTTTCTTTCTTTCTTTCTTTCTTTCTTTCTTTCTTTCTTTCTTTCTTTCTTTCTTTCTTTCTTTCTTTCTTTCTTTCTTTCTTTCTTTCTTTCTTTCTTTCCTTCTTCTTCTTTCTTCTCCTTCTTCTTCTTTTTCTTCTTATTCTTCTTCTACTTCCTTTTATTATTATTATTCACTTCCTCTTTCACCACTGCGGATGTCGAGGGAAATTTAAGATTCTGCCTCTTCGGAGACATCGCATTTCACACGCAGTTATTTTTTGCATATGTGATTTGTTCATTGTCCACGTTTGGCACTGATAACATAACGTAGGGATGAAAATGCTGTTGTTCATCCGTTGTTTGGCTGGTAACGAGATCTTTGGATGACGAAGAAGTGGGGCCAGTTGGTAGTTGACTGCATTGGCTTTTTGAACTCTAGCCTGTATCTCTTTATCGAGTCTTCCATCTTCTGTAAATAACATTGTAGATAAAGATAATCTATTTCAAGTGAACGAAACAAGAAGAAGAAGACAACCGAACGTTTCGACTGTTTCATACTTTTTCTTCTCATTACGTACTGCTTGGTTTCATGTTGATCTTGTTTTGTTGTTTTTAATAAGCTCTGTTGTCTTGCCCGTTGAGATTTCTAGTCAGAGTTTGTGCTGTATTTAGTAGTCTTTTGAGGGGGCCTGCGTGGTCTCGAGGCTTGGTTTTCGCCTCGAGTGCTAGAGGTTCCGGGTTCAAACCCCGGCTAGTAAGTTGCGTATCCTTTACAGAACGTTGCAGAACCAACACCAATCAGTTTTTTTAAAGTGTGGTTTTCCTAGACCAGTTTACGTCCAGTAGTTTGCCATTGCTTTCTGGACAGTCGGCTTCTCGATACCACTGTCGAAACCAACGCCAGGCAGCTGGGATCGAACCCAGCACCCCGGCATTAAAAAGCGCGTTCGTAACGCGTAGGCCACAGACGCCGACTCAATGCCCGGTAAAGGCTGGAATGTTTTCACGTGGACTTGGACTTACAGTAATCCCCCCCCCCCCCCCCCTGGTATCTGGGTAGTGGGATCGGTCGACTGTGTGCATTGCTGCGCACGCAAAAAAAATCCCTTGTAGCCTAACGGCTCTACCCGGGCAAAATTTAGAGTTAAAAATAAACCCAAGGTATTTCAGAGCCTGTGCGCTGTGCTCAGCTTCTTCGGACTCAGCCTGAGTTGGAAGAAAAACGGAGCACTTATGGGTTACTAGCCGTTTGCCATGATGTTGATCCATTGTTCAAAACGTCAAACCTGAGTAGTCTTTTGGTATCGACTTTGGACGAAACGTTTGGTTGTGTTTGTGTGCAGTGCGTCCTTTCTATTCCCCATGTTGAGCTTTGCAGTAAAATTTTGTGTTACAAAAATATGGGTCATTACACAGAATGGTGGATGCGCTAATGACGTCACAAATGTCCTATAGTTTCTATTTTTCTCTCTGGGAAGCGGGGAGTGCAGTATTGTTCTTCTTCTTCTTTACGTTCATCAACCGTAAACTCAAGCGGAAACTTCTGGTTGTTCGTCCACTTCTGCACTTTGATTTAGTTCCAGAACCTGAACTTTGAGGGCACATCCTGTCTGAGTAAGTAGTTAGTTTGGTAAGCAGTTATTTTGACCAGTAAGTAGCTGGGTGAGTAGGTAGGTGAGCAAATAGGTAGTTAGGTCAGTAGGTAGTTCAGTAAACAAGTAATTAGACAAGCGGGTAAACAGGTAGTGGAGTAAGTAGGTAGTTGTGTATCTAAATAGTTTGGTAAAAGGTAGTAGGGTAAGTAAGTAGTTGTGTAGTAAGTAATTGCGTTATCAGGTAAGCAGGTAGTCCGGTATGTAGGTAGTTGTGTAAGTGGATATCCGGATAAGTAGTCAGTTCAGTAAGTAGGTAATTGGTTAGGTAGGTAGCTGGGTTAGTAAGTAGTCAGGTAAGCAGATAGTTTGCTAGGTAGGTATATGTTTAAGTAACCAGTTGAGTAAGTAAGTAATTTGGCAAGCAGATAAGCAGGTAGTTGTGTAAGTGAGTAGTGAGGTTAAGTATAACGGTGGGTAAGTAGATAGTTTGGTAAGAAGATAGTTGTGTCAGTAAGTACTGGGATAAGTAGGTGAGTGAGCAAATATGCACTTAGGTAATTACGTGTGTAGGCAGTAAGGTGAATTAGTCGGTAGCAGGCTAAGTAGGTATCACAAACAAGGCAAAAGGCAACATCTGGCAATCTGCCAGCTGGCCTAGCTGACAGTAGTGACTAACAACCACCATCTGCACCAATCGTGTATTCATCCACCCTCCCCTCCCCCTTTCTCCTTCTTCCCTCCCAGATCACGAACTAGCAACAACTGCTGTGTCAGTTGAAGTAATACATGTCCGACCAGACCCCACCAGACACCATAGGCGCTGAAGTCTGGAGACCCAGGTTTTTAAGGCGGACTGAGGCCCCCTTCCCCCCCCCCCAAGTTAATTTTTGTGAGGGGCCAAGAGACACCCATTAACTATTATGTATAAAAACAATTTTAAAAATATTTGTTTATGCATTTCATACTATTTCCATAAAAAGTATTATGTTTATTTGCCATTTAGCAAATACATGGAAATAGAAGAAGGACGTAGAGCACGGGGTAGACCAAGAACAACATGGAAGGATAACATCAGAGAAACTCTACAACAGCACGATGTGCCTATGGTCGAGGCAGCCAGAAGAGCTAGAAACAGAATCTTATATCTCCCTCGACACCCACAGAGGTGAAAGAGGAAGTGAAGAAGAAGAAGAAGAAGAAGAAGAAGAAGAAGAAGAAGAAGAAGAAGAAGAAGAAGAAGAAGAAGAAGAAGAAGAATCATAATTATCACGGTAATGTGCTGGAAGCAATGGCGATCTACCGAACGTTTAACCCCCCCCCCCCCCCCAACCGCCAGCCAGAAAATGCTAGGGCTCTGTAACTTCTGTAAAAGACACAACAGTAACTTTAAACCCCACCCCTCCCACTCCCCTTCCCCCCACTCCTCCAAGCATGCGGAGCGCCTGTCAGACACACACACACACACACATGAGCGCACACGTACACACACAAGCACGTATACACTAAGCTGAGCTAATTGAACAGGTGTTGCCTCTGTCAGCCTGTAATGGTGGGCGGTGCTTGTAGTTGACGTCTGACTAAATGATCTTTGGGGTTACAGCTTGCAAGCGTTACTGGTAAAATAACAGGTTCAAACCCCGTTTCCAGGAGCGGAGTGGGAGCCGCCGTGATTCAGTGGTTAGACGCTCGCCTGCAGATCTTAAGCTCGTGGGTTGAAGTTCGAACGTAGCCGGAGGGTTTTGTTTTTCAAAAAGACCCTGGCTACGAGACAATTCCACCTGCAACAGTACTATTGCGGCAGCGTTTTTCAAAATGAAGAATATTCTATCATACTGTTTAAGTAAAAGTGAAGTAAAGGACCTTTTCCCATGACTTTTGGCATGTAGGGCTAGACCTATATTGAAAGGACCATTCGGTACTTGATAGTTGATGTGGTCAACAACACACATGATCCTGAAATATTGAATTGTATTATGGGCAGTTGGACGATTTGTAACAGTTATTTGGAAGCTGCTGAGATGTTTTATAGAACGAATGTTAAGATTTATTTGGACAGATAAAAAAGAACAATGAAGACGTCTTGAAAGAAACCTACCCGCGAAGAGGACTGATCCCCTACATCAGACTGAGACAGTCTACATTCTTTGGTCGTGTCATGGGATAGAGAAACCTGGAATATATCATAGATCCCCTACATCAGACTGAGACAATCTACATTCTTTAATCGTGTAATGGTATGGGGAAACCTGGAATATATCGTGGATTCCCCTACATCTGACTGAGATAATCTACATTCTTTGCTCGTGTCATGGTATGGCGAAACCTGGAATATATCGTGAATTCCCCTACATCAGACTGAGACAATCTACATTCTTTGGTCGTGTCATGGTATGGAGAAACCTGGAATATATCGTGGATTCCCCTACATCTGACTGAGACAATCTACATTCTTTGGTCGTGTCATGGTATGGAGAAACCTGGAATATATCGTGGATTCCCCTACATCTGACTGAGATAATCTACATTCTTTGGTCGTGTCATGGTATGGGGAAACCTGGAATATATCGTGGATTCCCCTACATCTGACTGAGATAATCTACATTCTTTGCTCGTGTCATGGTATGGCGAAACCTGGAATATATCGTGAATTCCCCTACATCAGACTGAGACAATCTACATTCTTTGGTCGTGTCATGGTATGGAGAAACCTGGAATATATCGTGGATTCCCCTACATCTGACTGAGATAATCTACATTCTTTGGTCGTGTCATGGTATGGAGAAACCTGGAGTATATCGTGATCTTGGGAAAGCTGGAGGGGAGAAGAGGCAGAGGAAGAACCATAGAAAAGATGCTGGACGGACTGATATCATGGCATGCAAGCTTATCTGTGTGAGATTGGTAGAAAGTCCACGAGACAGAAGGTTGTAGATACTAGGGCTGAACCGAATAGTAATTTTGACTATTCGGCCTAATACGAATAGCTGGACCAACTATTCGACCGAATACGAATAGTGAATCATCATCATCAGGTGCTTTGCCGACTGGCGTTGGCGACCATGCCTCGCCACAATTTGCGATCTCCTGCAGCATGTATTATTTCGTGTGCTGACACACCTCCATGTCATGCACCAAGACTGTCAAGAATCTTCTCTCGTTGTCTTCCTCTATCCCTTCTTCCACATATCTTTCAAGTGGTCACCACATGTTCCATTTACCTCATCTTATAACATGGCCGAAAATGATGACTGTCACCTTCTAATGTCTGTGAGTAGTTGTCTTCGGGCTCCCGCCTATATCAAAACCCCTTGGTTGCTTTTTTTTTTTTTTTTTTTTTTTTTTTGTTTGTTTGGCTGTCCAAGGTATTTTAAGCATTGTTCTGTAAAACCACATCTCTGAGGCCTCAAGAAATTGTTTGGCCTGCCTACCAATTGTCCAGGACTTACAGCCATATGTTAAAACTGGATGTATGTAGCAAGCAAGAATTATTTTTCTAACCTTCAATGACAAGGATATATTGCATAAGATGTTCTTCATTTTATAAAATGCAGTTTTTGCCTGTCCTACTGTTCTTCCATCTGATGTTATCCATGGCCCAGGATACTTACATTTCTGTACTTGTCCCAAAACAAAACCATTGACTTTTATTACACATTTAGGAATAATTATTTTCTTTGATACCACCATTAATTCTGTCTTCCCACTATTCAAACTGAAGCCCGTTCTTCCACCTTCATGTATAAAAAAGAACTAAAAAAAAAAAAAAATCCATGATGTCAAATGTACGCTGAAATTTGACTTCACAAAATGTAGAACAGAATAGTAAACATTTAAAAACATTTCATGTTTTGCATCCTTCAGTCAGTCTGTGGTAACTGTGACAATACGCTCGGTGACTCCAGAATGTCTTTCCTCAACCTACTTTTATTTCTTTGTATTTTGAAAGTATACAGGAAAATAGGGATTTGGATACATCCTTAATGACGACCACATCACACCTTTAATTCTCCTGGACCGTTGGTCATATCAAACACTAAAACTTTTTCCCAGATGTTAAGTGTTAAGGTACAGATATAAGACTGACCAAGCAGACTTACTGACTGGAGATTTGCACACCATTTGTTGGTGTCAGATAGTTATTCCCCCTGCCTGACCTTCAGGAACAGATAACAAGGGCTAATTGCCATTATCTCCCCCTGAGGTTACCTAAACTGGAGTGCCGGTCAGATCGTCACTATTGACACAGTGAGCGGAAAGTGAATTGACAAAGTCGGATTTTATTGTGATGACAGGTGAAGTAGACCGGAGGTGTGACTAGGCCTATTAGCTGGGACCAGCTTAATTGAACCTGTAGAATGTGAGCGTGGGAATTCAAACAATTGTTGTACAGTCACTGACTGACAGTGAATATACACCCACAGGGAGGAGCTGTGATATCCCTGAATGAGAATGATTTTAGGCGTAATGTAGGAGGAGCTTGATAAAAGTTATAAAGGGGTGAACTATAGGTCTGGTAAATGAGATCCTGTCGAGCACATGCCATCTGTTGGGCTTAACCTAAGCTTGAGACAGAACTTTTGGCATTGTGGTTTCATTTTTCCAGGTAAGATCGAAATTAGTTTCAAAACCTTTATTTTATTTATGATAGAGATCTAACTGTCTTTTTGCTCAAGTGTGTGTCTTCATCACTTTGTAATACTCCTAGGCGGACATTTCTTCATTCTCGTAGGGCACTGTCACATTGCTTTATATCCTAACTTATAGTGTCATGAATGTTTTTCGTGCACATGTGTTTCAATGTTGTAAAACCTAAATGTTGTTGTTGCCATTGAAATTTAATGAACTATCATGCTTTTGAAATCACAAGCGTGAAGATAACTTTGGCAATCTTTTCACGTGTGGTTAATGTGAATCTGTATTACATACAGCTTACACACTGAAATGTGTTTAACTCTCGGGAGGCTAATGCGGAGATTGATCCCGGAGAGTAAATCCACGAGATTTGTTATTTGATTCGCACCAGAACTATTGTTAGCATTCTGGGCGCGTCGATTGTTCCAAGCATAGATCCCAGAACTGGTTCTGTCTGACTGATTGTCATTTGAGTCTGTACGAGAGATGGCACCTGACGTAGAAGACTTGACTATCATTACAGGACGTGTAGAGGAAGGCAGAAGATGTAACAGTTGGAATGTGAGACATAAGCCCTTCCAAATTGGACAGGAGTGAATGTGAGCATGAGGGAGAGATGAAATGTTTTATTTAAATAAACATGCTTGATGATTAGTATAATATACATGCTTAGTGTACATCTAGAGCAGATACTACAAATATGCGCTTGTTTCTTTATCACAGTTCCCACATTGGGCAGAGACTAGTAGGCATCCATTATTTGCCCACCGTCGAGTGTAACGACCTGCAGAAAGCAGTGAGGACGACAAACTGGAAAAGATAGGCAGGGTCTCAAGCCGAGAACTGTCCTGATGAGCTAAGTTATGTACAACTTTAATGTCATCTATAACATCATCCCAACTCTACTAGCCTAAACAAGTTCATTTTATTTTAGTCAGATTTATTAAATAAATCATGTGTGATGAGTTTCATGATAGTTTAGTAAATTGTGTACTTAGGTTCAAGTGTCTTTGTGCATATTAGTTTACTTCAGCTAACAAATATTTAAATCACTTGATGGGGGTTTTTTAAGTAATGCCAGGAGAGGAGACCAGTCGCAGGGGTTAACTGAGCACCTGGATTATATCACAGTGGGTTTATCCAGATATCTATCTATCCCTTCTCCTACTCCTGTGGATACAAGTACATCAACTTTCATTTCACGGAACGAGCCACTCGCTGTTTTCTTGGCTATCCAGGACTGTCTAGGATCAACATAGCTTAGATAATAGTCCAGTTTCTCACGTGGGTGGGCATTGTTAAGGTTCAAACCCACACCCTCACTATATCAGTGTATTTACCCACGTGGGCGCACGACAGTAACTAATGCCTAGAAATGAAATTATTCTTAGTTTTATAACAAGTAACTAAACTTGTCACTGACAGCTTAGTTAATCCATGAAAGCGGCATTAGCTTTAAAAAAAAATCGTTCCATGTTGTCAGCATTAAAGGCAGCTTCTTGTCTCACTGAAGGTATTTCCAGCTGTACTGAACAGACGTTCACTTGGTACGCTCGTAGGTGGTGCACAAAGATAACGTTTGACAGTATGAACCAAGGTGGGAAATCTTGATATGTTTATTTTCCACCAGTCCAGAAACGGGTGTTAAGATAACCACTATTCGTATTCGGCCCGACCGCAACTATTCGGCCGAATACCGAATAGTTATTAGGTCCACTATTCGGCCCCGAAGCGAATATTCGGTACAGCCCTAGTAGATAAAAACGTCAAACTGCACCGACTATAAAAAGAAGAAGTTCGCTGTTGGCTCTAATCTGTCAGGGCTCTACCCCATTGTCGAAATCAACGCAAAGAGGTCTGCTGTTAAATAACCTGCAACTGGAATCTAACCGGGTACTTCAAAATTACAAAGCTGGTTCGCATCGTATCAGACGCATACACAGACCCCGATATAATAATCATAGTTAATAAACGTATGATCTAGAAGAGATTATGTTAGAAACGAACAGACTGCAAGAACTACTGGACCAATGGAAACATATAAGTATTTGGGGGCAAACTTCAACTGCTCCAACATGCTGAGAGAAGAAATACAATCTAGAATAAATCTGGAAATAAAATATACTATGCCCTTCAACATCTACTAAAGGCACAGTCTCTATATTACAACACCAAGATCAAAATATATAAAGCGTTGATAATACCAGTCGTTTTATATGGCTCTGAAACTTGGAGCACAACTAAAAGAGATGACGGCTTATAAGAGGTTTTCGTAAAACTTGAAAACAGAGGATTACGAAGAATCGTTTGACCTATCAAAGATGTAAACAGCTGGGAATGGAGAGTCGGAAGCAACAACGAAATTCATAATATGTTTAAATCACCATTGATCACTGGTATCATTAGAGCTAATATGTTGAAATGGCTGGGGCATACTAAGAGAATGTCAGATGACAGAGAGGTAAAAACTGTATACATAAGGGAGATGAATGGTCGTTTACCACGAGGCAGAGAAGACGATGGATAAATAATGTCCAGATAGACCTGCAAACACCTGGTGTCACCAACTGGAAAAAGAAGGCCAACCAGAGATATGAGTAGAGGCGGGTGATATCTCCATCAATAAGCCTCAAGAGTTCGGAATGCTGAAGAAGAAGAAGAAGAAGAAGAAGAAGAAGAAGAAGAAGAAGAAGAAGAAGAAGAAGAAGAAGAAGAAGAAGAAGAAGAAGAAGAAGAAGAAGAAAAAGAAGAAGAAGCAGAAGAAGCAGAAGAAGCAGAAGAAGCAGAAGAAGAAGAAGAAGAAGAAGAAGAAGAAGAAGAAGAAGAAGAAGAAGAAGAAAAAGAAAAACGAAGAAGAAGAAGAAGAAGGAGAAGAAGAAGAAGTGCGCGTGTGTGTGTGGGTGTGCGCGTGTGTGTGTGGGTGTGTGGTGTGTGTGTGGGTGTGGGGGTGTGGGGGGGTGTGTGGGTGTGGGGGGGTATGTGTGGGTGGGGGTGTGGGTGGGGGTGGGGGTGTGTGTGTGTGTGTGTGCGTGTGTGTTTAAAGCCGTTTTAACGGCTTTCAATTTTTAAAAAAAATGATGATACACAGAAGAAAGTAAGGTAAACAGTTGAGTCAAAAAGAGTTAATCTAACAAACATGCATGTTTGTATTTGCGTTTTTAAAGACGTTTTAACGGCTTTCAATTACAAGTTAAAGATTTTCACATTTGGGTATCGTTTGGTACTTTTTAAACAAATATTCGGTACTTTTTCTAAAAATATTTAGGCAGCCCTGCTCCTCGTCACCCCTCAGCCACAGCCATTATTTGGGCGTGCGAACTTGTCTTTTCCTCTCCACCAGACAGCTAAGTGAAACATTGGAAACCCTGAGATCAAAAGACCTTCGTCTGGGTGCCAAAGCAACATGACTTGAAGGTTTGACACCCTGAGATCAAAAGACCTCTGCCTGGGTACCAAAGCAACATGACTTAAAGGTTTGACACCCTGAGATCAAAAGACCTCTGCCTGGGTGCCAAAGCAACATGACTTAAAGGTTTCACACCCTAAGATCAAAATACCTCTGTCTGGGTGCCAAAGCAACATGACTTAAAGCTTTGACACCCTGACATCAAAAGACATCTGTCTGGATGCCAAAGCAACATGACTTGAAGGTTTGACACCCTGAGATCAAAAGACCTCTGTCTGGGTGCCAAGGCGACATGACTTAAAGGTTTCATATCCTAAGATCAAAATACCTCTGTCTGGGTGCCAAAGCAACATGACTTAAAGGTTTGACACCCTGAGATCAAAAGACCTCTGTCTGGGTGCCAAAGCAACATGACTTAAAGGTTTGACACCCTGACATCAAAAGACCTCTGTCTGGGTGCCAAAGCAACATGACTTAAAGGTTTGACACCCTGACATCAAAAGATTTCTGTCTGGGTGCCAAGGCGACATGACTTAAAGGTTTCACACCCTAAGATCAAAATACCTCTGTCTGGGTGCCAAAGCAACATGACTTAAAGCTTTGACACCCTGACATCAAAAGACATCTGTCTGGGCCAAAGCAACATGACTTGAAGGTTTGACACCCTGAGATCAAAAGACCTCTGTCTGGGTGCCAAGGCGACATGACTTAAAGGTTTCACATCCTAAGATCAAAATACCTCTGTCTGGGTGCCAAAGCAACATGACTTAAAGGTTTCACACCCTGACATCAAAAGACCTCTGTCTGGGTGCCAAAGCAACATGACTTGAAGGTTTGACACCCTGAGATCAAAAGACCTCTGTCTGGGTCCCAAAGCAACATGACTTAAAGGTTTGACACCCTGAGATCAAAAGACCTCTGTCTGGGTGCCAAAGCAACATGACTTAAAGATTTGACACTCTGACATCAAAAGACCTCTGTCTGGGTGCCAAAGCAACATGACTTAAAGGTTTGACACTCTGACATCAAAAGACCTCTGTCTGGGTGCCAAAGCAACATGACTTAAAGGTTTGACACTCTGAGATCAAAAGACCTCTGTCTGGGTGCCAAAGCAACATGGCTTACAGGCTTGACACCACAAGACTAAAGAATCTCAGCGCTGGTCGCAGAACGGCAGAGCAAGCCCAGATATCATCGTTCCTCTACTTCCAAATAAATTAAAACGAGGGCACCTATAGTGGGGAAGCCATCATGGTCTAACGGATCGGAAGGTCGTGGGTTCGGTTCCTGACTGGGGCCATACTTTTCTCAAAAATGACTTTGGCCCCCAGGTCATATTAACCTTGAGTGGGTACCAGGTACAGTCCTGTGAAGTAAAGGCGGCCAGCGCGATGCTGACCACATCATCCACCACGTGCCTTTTGATGTATACAATATAGGTCTAGCCCAATACGATTGAATGGCGTAGAAAATGGTCTTTTACTTTTTACTTTTACCTATAATGGCAAAATCAGTCAGGTGTAATGTGCGGCTTACGGCTTTACGGCTTAGGACCATGCACCAGTTGAGGTTTTGATGTTTTAAACAACGGATCAACATCACGGCACACGGGTAGCAACCCATAAGTGCTCCGTTATTCTTCTAACTCAAGTCCGAATCCAAAGAAGCGTAGCACAGCGCACATCCTCTGTAGTACCGGCAAAGATCCTGAAATACTTTGGGTAGATTTTTAGCTCCAATTTTTTTTTTCTGGACAGCACCGATAGGCTACTCTTTCGTAATTCAACTGCAAAGGGATTTTTTTTTACGTGCGCAACAATGCACACAGTCGTCCGAACTCACTACCCAGAGATCAGGAAGAATTACTAGAAGTCCAAGTCCCCGTGAACAAATCCCAGCCCTTACTGGGCATTGGAGCCGGAACCTCCAGCACTCGAGGCGGACACCATGCCTCGAGACCTCGCAACCGCCGAACGATGCACCGATTTATGAATATAGTGGCCCCTTTTCTTAATTAAGTTGTTTACACACACAAAGAGTTCTCAGTTTCAACCTTACGTTCGAACAAGTGTGTGAGTTTTACGGATCCGCCGAGACTTCACGAGGAGGTAATCGGAACCGCCCTCAGGGGAGTCGAATTCATCAATAATTAGGATGTAATTAGTCAAGCCATGACGTATTGTAGTATCGTGCCAATCACTAGAAGGGCGCATCGATTCTTCCTAGAGTGTGCGACAGTGTGTACGCTGGCGTGTTTAAGTGCAAGTGTACCCAAGCGTGGCTGCGTGCGAAGAAGATCCTCGTGTGTGCACAATCTACTTTTGAACTACCTACATTTTATTAGACAGTTTCACATACAGTTGTTTTCCTCCTGCCCACTGGACTGTCGGCGCTCTATCATGATCGTCGTCGTCTTGATCATCATCATTATCATCATCGTCATCATCATTATCATTATCATCATCATCATTATCATTATCATTATCATCATTATCATTATCATCATCATCAATGATCAACCTGCCTCGACCATAGGCACATCGTGCTGTTGTAGAGTTTCTCTGATGTTATCCTTCCATGTTGTTCTTGGTCTACCACGTGCTCTACGTCCTTCTTCTCTTTCCATGTATGCTTTGTAAGGTATGGTGTCACAAGGCATTCTCTCTAAGTGGGCAAACCAGTTTACTTGCTGTCTTTGTATGTAATCCAGAATTGGTTCTGTGCAGACTTGTTCTCTTATGATCTCATTCCTGATCTTATCTCTTATGGTCACTCCTACAGCCCTTCTCAGACATCTCATTTCCGTGGTTACTAATTTTCTTTTATGGTTTGTTGTGAGTGACCATGTCTGGCACTGGTAGCACAGAGTTGGAATAAATATGCTTTGAATAAGATGTCTCTTTGTGCTGACTGGGATTGTCTTATGCTGTAAGAGGGGGGCTAGCTGTCCCAATACTTGGTTTTCTTTACTGCATCTAATGTCAATTTCTTTTTCCAATTTCCCATCTTCGGTAAATGTAGTTCCCAGATTTTCAAACTCAGATGACTGTTTAATGCCTTTGTATTCTATTGTTATGTTTAGATCTGTCTTCTTAAACTGTCAACATTCACATACTGTCATTTTTGTTAAACTGCTAACATTCACATACTGTCATGTATGTTAACTGTCAACATTCACATATTGTCATGTATGTTAAACTGTCAACATTCACATATTGTCATGTATGTTAAACTGTCAACATGCACATACTGTCATGTATATTAAACTGTCAACATGCACATACTGTCATGTATATTAAACTGTCAACATGCACATACTGTCATGTATCTTAAACTGTCAACATGCACATACTGTCATGTATCTTAAACTGCCAACATTCACATACTGTCATGTATGTTAAACTGTCAACGTTCACATATTGTCATGTATGTTAAACTGCCAACATTCACATACTGTCATGTATGTTAAACTGCCAACATTCACATATTGTCATGAATGTTAAACTTCCAACATTTACATACTATAATGTATGTTAAACTGCCAACATTCACATACTGACATGTATATTAAACTGCCAACCTGCACATACTGTCATGTATCTTAAACTGCCAACATGCACATACTGTCATGTATCTTAAACTGCCAACATGCACATACTGTCTTGTATCTTAAACTGCCAACATGCACATACTGTCATGTATCTTAAACTGCCAACATTCACATACCGTCATGTATCTTAAACTGTCAACATTCACATACTGTCATGTTTCTTACACTGCCAACATGCATATACTGTCATGAATCTTAACTGACAACATGCACAAACTGGCAGGCTTACAAAAGGCACCACTACATGTACATTCCTTAAATATAAAGTGGGTATGTTTAGGGTTGCAATCATACGGTAGGAGAGAATAATCAACAACTTCCATTATGTGATTACATCTGGCAGGCAAAAATGAGAAGGTAGGTTCTAATACTGAGATAAACAGGTAGAGGTTCGAGGGAGATAGAAGACAAACAGCTAAAGATTATAGGATATGGAAGACAAACAGCTAGAGATTATAGGAAGATGGGAGACAAACAGCTAGAGATTATAGGAAGATGGAAGACAAACAGCTAGAGATTATAGGAAGATGGGAGACAAACAGCTAGAGATTATAGGAAGATGGAAGACAAACAGCTAGAGATTATAGAAATATGGAAGACAAACAGCTAGAGGTTATAGGAAGATAGAAGACAAACAGATAAAGATCAGTGGAAGACATGGAATTGGTAATCTGGTAATCTTAGTTTCAGCTTCATAGCAAACGCGTTACCCCATAGTTGATCCGCTCCTGTGCCAACGGAAAACACACAGAATATTTATCACTGTTCAAATGAAATCCGCAGCTAAGAGTGTCACGTCATGATTTCAATTCAGAAGATGCGCAATGAAACTATATCTTTTAGTCTACAAATGGAGCAAAAATGCAACGAACACCGTCTGGCAGAAACAAACAAATTTGTCACAGCTAAAAAAAAGTGGCTGTGCCTAGCTAGCATCCATTCTGACCTGAAGCAGTATGTGAGGGTTAATAACCGGCCACCCCAGCAGTACCCTCACTATTAGCTAGGGAAGGGACTTATGACATTACATCCACCGGCAAGCCTCGCCCCTACAGCGATCTGACTGCCTTCGTTAACGACTGTTCACCCAACAGCCATGCAGTTCTTTGGCTTGAAGGAGACACCTTGAACTTGGGTTTCGGACTGCCGACTCCTTACATGATATGTTATTTTATGTTATCACAATCGACGTCACTGCACATTGGGCATTTCCATGCGTGCTCAGTCCTCCGATGCAGCAGCTACTTCAAAGTACTTCTACTAATTGTTCCCATGAGAAGCTGGTTATACTGTCTCCTATCTCGGTCTCGAAGACAGCAAAGACATGCTTCACCATGCTTTACTCCGATGTCACGCAATCGTGTTAAGTGTCAGGGATTCCTCATTATCCACTAGCTTAGTCTGTACAGCGTTGACAATATTTGCCCTGTCCATGCCTTTTCCTGCAATCCTTAGTGCAGTGCTAAGTTGGTCAGCTCGCTCATTTTCCTTTACGCCCTCATGACCCGGTGTGTAGATCCAGGTTACGGAGATTAAATGCGATTTTCGAATGCTTTCTAACCATTCAGAGCGCATACCGCCTGTTGCTATCTTCTGAAGCATAGTCATTGAGTCTGAGACAATTACTGCCTGTGTGGCGGTTTGCTCGGATACCCATGCTAAAGCTCTAGAAGCAGCGGCTATTTCCATGGTGATGTTTGACCTGGGTCTGGTCAGCGCCGCTGTGCTCCTGTATTGTTTTAAGATAGGGAAAAGATATGTTTTAACACAAAGACAAACAGAGTTTAGTCGAAGACATGCATAAGAAAGGTTCTAACATAAAGACAAACAGAGGTTAGAAGAAGAATGAGAAGACAGGTTCTAACAAAGACAGACACAAAAAGATGAAGAATGCTAATAGAGGTTCTAACACAAAAACATACAGACAAAATTAGTGACAGCAGGAGAAGGGAGGTTCTAACACAAAGACAAACAGATATAGATTAAGTGGAAAGAACGAGAGGACGGGATCTAACATAGAGACAGACAAAGACTAGAGCAAGATAGAGAGAAGACATGACCTAACTCATGGACAAACAAAGACAAGATAAAGATATGGAGAAAACATGTTTCAGACACACAGGACAGACGAGACTGGAGACGGAAACAGACGACAGGAACTAAAATCCAGAAGCTGTTTATCATTATATCTCAGCAGGCAGACTCTTGACCGTGTTGCCGAAGAAGAAACGTGATAGGGTTATACTGACAGTCAGACAATAATGACCTTCAGATAAAAGGTCAGACAGACTGTAGATCCAGACACCATGAGTTGTAAACCCTTTGGCTCGGTACTATAGATACCACAACCCTTTGGTCTTGATTTCATGATAGATACCGTACAACAGACACACAAACAGACAGATTGGTAGACGAACATAAATGGAAGAGAGGGAAGACCAGATAGGTAGATAGAAATACATTAAGAAGGGTGGAATAGACCAGCTAAGAGACAGAGGAGTCGACGGTAGACAGACAGGAACATATGGATAGATGGTACACAGAGAGGTCGACAAGTCAACTCTGAGGCGGACAGAGAGACAAAAGACAGAAAATATAGGAACGGATAGACGAAATACAGGCAGGAATTTAGAGGGATGCTAGGACGGATTATCACACACACTTGAATGCATGGATGGAAGGACAGACGGACGGACAGACAGATATGTAGATGCAATGATAGAAATGGCAGGCATTCATACATGTGAATTAGCTGATGGCAGGATGGCAGGATGGACAGACATGTTGATTCATAGACAGAAAGACAGAGAAACGTGACTGACCGATTAATGGAGTGGTGCACCTATGGACATACATGTAGACTAACACACGGACGGACAGATTTTAAACAAAGTTGACCACAACACAGGTAAGACTTACTGTGCTTCAGCCAGGAGTGATGGGTAATGCTGACGATCATAAAGATGAGGGTGATGAAACTGAGAATGATCCCCAAGAACCGGGTCCGCACAAAAAACGTATGATTCCAGAACTCCTGCAGCAGGTGCCACTGTTCCGGCGTCAGTTTTAGCTCGTTTTTCAAACGAAATTTGTGTCGTCTGCTTCGTTCGATTACCCGCATGGCTTGGACCTGTTGTTGTTTGTGTCGACGTAGTTCGTTGATATCATCCTCGGATAAATACCTCGCCTCTAGGTCCGGATGGACGAACTTCAGCCCCTCTTGGCGGGCCTTTTTGATTGGGGTTGAGATGCGAGCAGTATCCGTTGGCGCTTTAGGGTTCTCCTGCTCCATTTTTTCCAACCTGCGTCTGTAGCTAGCTCGCCGTTCACGTGACCATTTGGTCCAGGCGGATCCCGTGCTGACCCCAAGGAAGCGACTTGAAGTCCCGCTGCGGTTTGAACTGCGACTGTCCCGTCGTTCCCATTCATGACCAACGTTTTCTACGTTGAGTGTGGGATCTTCTACAGATGTTAGATGTACTGTAGGCACTGGTCGTGACGACGGTGTTGTGTAAGAAGCACTTGTGCTTAGAGGAACAGGCTTGTCTTGGTGGGTGGGACTAGAGATGGTGGCTCCACTGAAGGATTCTGAAGGTGGAACTTGGCTGTGTCGGGATAGACTGTAGCTCGGTGCATGTATGCCAGCTGCAGCAGCTTGGTTCGATGAACGGGATGGTTGGCTTCCGGTAAAGGAAGCAGGATATGGTCGACTTCCGCCTCCACCTCCAGTTCCATTCATATCCCGGCTGGCTTGATGAAACAATCGTTCGTAGTTCATGGTTTCTACACCAGCGCTTTGAATGCTGGCTGTAGGATGTGCAGAGGCTCGGTCATCGTGTGAGGTGCTAGGGCGCAGCAGTGGAGCCGAACCCCTCTCTGACTTTCCTCTGGCAGAAAGCTCATCTGCTGACAGATTCCTCGTCTGAGGAGGTCTGGAACTAGAGCTATCACCTGACCTGCCGCTAACAGCACTTCTGTCTTTAGCAACTACCCGTATATCCAGGCTGCGATCTTGAAGGTTATCTTCCTGGGGTGGTTTTCTCTGCTCTCTCGATTTCGTTTCGTGCACCCTTGACACGGCAGCTCCTCGAATAAGAATGGGTCCTAGGTCAATATCTCTAAAATCACCAACTTCCACGATCTCAGAATTATCCCGGACCTCGGTACGGACATTTCTTCTGAGGTCATCACGTCTAGGCCTCCCTGCCTTTGCGTCTTCAGGGTACTGGCGCTCACTCTGACGCACCCGTCGTGTACTGTTTCTGTTGAACAGTTCACGGGCTTGATACTCTTCTAAACTTTTGCCTTGCTCGGGTTCAAGAGCTGGTTTTACAGTCCGCCTTGCTTCTCCCGGTTCATTTCTTTGCTTATAATAAATACTTTTCGATTGCACCTCTGTTTGATCTCTGTCGTAGTTCCTTCGCCTGGGTGTGTGAATGTCCTGATGTTGCTGCTGCTGTTGCTGTTGTTGCTGCTGCTGCTGCTGCTGTTGTTGCTGCTGCTGTTGCTGCTGCTGTTTTTTAATGTTTCCGTCGTCTCCTTTACTCCATCTAATTTGGGGTGGTTTTCCAGAAATCGCCTCTGCTTGGTAATCAGAAGGTTTCAGTGGGATCTTCTTCTCGTCGACAGGGTTTGAATGATCTCGCCGTTTTCTCCTATCATCGAATCTTTGACTTTCGATGTTCTCACTTCCTTGAGGGTTATGACCACCCTCGGTTAACTCCCCACTGGAGCTGGACTTGGTGCGTGGCGATTGTCTGTTTAGTATCTGAGTCTCGTAACTTTTCTTAGATCCACTCGACTCGTTGTACTCGTCAGAGTTCGTCTTTGGACTGTTCGACTGCGACTTTAGCTGCTCTCGAGACTTTGAGGTAGTTCTCCTCTCTCGCTCCCTGGAGACGATCTGGGAGGAGGAGCTTCTGCCTCGAGTGGCTGAGGCCGCTTCTGTCCAGTCAGAACTTTCTTTACTGTCAGATGACGGAATGACACTGGAGTGAACTTCAACGCTCTCCCTGCTGGCTGATGTGGCAGCTGGTCGTGACGAGGTTGCGGGTGAGGGCGATTCCTTCTTGGTGGGTTTGGATGTGTCTGCAGACGGATGCGTCCGATCAGGTCTGTCGGTTTTATACACTGGACGGTGGTCAGTAAATCTGGGGTCGATTTTGTTTGGATTAGTCCCAGACGAAGAAAGTTGTCTGACTGTGGAACCTCCCAGATGTTGATCTTTGATGCTCAACAGTTCAAACGACTCTCTATCCTTCTGTTTCTGAATCGGATTGCTGGTTTTTCGCGTTTTCTCCAAGCCAGTTGCGACAGAACCGGTTCTCTCGTCTACGTGTGAACTTCTAGAACTTGGGTAGAGCGCTGCTTCGCGTTCTTGTTGTATCTGCTTCAACTTTCGCTGTCTGTCTTCGAACTCCTCTTTCGCCTGCTGTGGGGTTAAACTTCTCCCGCCGGTGTCCCGGGTTGGTTTCTGACGTCGAGAGCTCGCCTCATGGTGATCAAGAAATTGTGTATCATACTCGCCCCTCTGATCGATGTCTGGGTAGGACTTGATCTCGCCTCCTGTAGGACGCTGGCCCGGCTGCGGGATGACCAGCCGATTCTGCTGCTGCCTTTGTTGTTTTGATATATGCTGCTTTGCTAGGCCCGAATGGCTTCTGTGGATGTCATCCCTGTGAACATGTTCTTGGTCTGTAAAAGGGCGACCGCCGCCCGGACTTCCACCAGGCCGCCTTCGAGACCGCTCCACGAAAGAAACGCCGCCTCCAGGGCGATCCTTATCATCTCCAAGGTAACTCAGAACACTCTCCTGGCTAGAAAACCCAGAAGTGACAGTCTCTCCTAAACCACTGGTTTCCGTAGAGCTCTGAGCGTGGAGCCGGTTCAGACTGGGCGCCCGCTCTAAGTTTGTACCACCGACAGAAATATCGGGATTCAGAAAGCTCACTGAACTTCGAACGTGAGTGGGAACCAAACTCGCTTGACTTGCGTCCTGGGGCTTTCCTGGCCTCTGTCGCTCTGTAATGTCCTCAGCGAGTCTACGAGACATCTCTACACGTTAATTATATACGGGCCGCTCAGCGAGGGGTGGGTGTTGGCAGGTGGCTTTTGTTGCCCCAACCACCCTCACTCCCTCTCTCTTTCTCTCCCACTTTCTCTCTCTCACACACTCTCTCTCCCTCCCTCACTCTATCCTCGCTTTTCCCCCCGCTCTCAGGGTAGTACAGACCACAAAGCATGTGCTGTACTCACTCGGGAACGTTCTCTTCAACAACCGAGCGAGCTGGCGAGGGCCGCACGTCATCACACCATGTAATGTCAACTGTGTGGAAAAAGCGCCAAGCATGCGATAAACCGAACACTTTTACTGAACACATTGATAATCCTCGACAGATAAAGAATAACTGCAGCGACTGTAACCAGAGAAATCGATTTGTTTAAATCCACGGAATTTACATTTCTCTCCTCGCTCTATGAATCCAGAACCGACAGAGAATGAAAACAGAAGTCTCCTAAATAATCACAAATCACATATTATCACTTGTAACACTTTCCCCCAAAACATCCGAGCAAACTATTTTATAAAACACGCCGAAACCACAGGCCTCTGCTGAACTTTTACACAAAACACTGCAATTTATTATGCGATATATGTCTGCGAATAACTGAACGCTGCTGTTAGGATCCAGTACCGTTTATTCGGTTCCCATATAAACGAGGTTCCCGTGCGACAAGTGGCACACGAACTGTACAGTATTGATTGCCCGAGTTTGACAAAGGCTGGCCCAGATGTTTTCAATATAATCCCCTATACAGGCAGATGTTAGGACACGCTAGGAGTCATACTTAGGCACTATCTTCTCGCACCTGTAGCATCATGTATTAGGTCCAGTGGTTTGTCCCGATATGAGAGTTAGGCGAGTGTTTCCTCATACCTATTTCACCATGAACATATTGTATCTACCCTTGGTGGAGGCTTCCTCGGGTTAATTGATACAACTGGATTTTGTCCGGGTGATGAAATCTTTCTTCAGAGACTTGCTGGAAACGGCTGGGAGAGGTGACGTCATCTTTTAAGCTAGACATGACGCCATAATTTATGCACGGTGTGACGTCATTGTTGGGAGAACCTTGATTTCTTCCATTTGCGGAGATCTGGTGTTATCGTTTTAGGGAAATTTAATTTTGCAGCAGACTTGACATCATTGTTCAGTTTTGACCTTATGTCAGTGTCTAGTAGAGTCTGATGCCACTGGTTTTTACAGAAACTTGACATTTAGCGCAAATTTGATGATATCGTTTAATGGAGATGGAAAGCCAACCAGTAGGTAGATGTGCCTTGCATATTTTTTTGGAGACTGTATGCCATAATTGAGGGTAGATTTGATAGCTTGAAGACGTTGTGCTGGGAAGTTGCACATCAACATTTAGGGAAGAAAAGATGACTACGCAATGTGAGGGAGATTATCTGGCATCTTTGATGGGAGATTTGTGAGGAGTTATTGATGCTCACCGTTTGGGACATTGATGCAGTGTTGAGATGACCTCAACCAGCGACTGACCACGACTGAAGTCCAGTTTGCAAGGGACTGTCATCTGTGAATAGATATCATGTTATAGAATTATATGCGATTATAAAATAATAATCACATGTGATACATTACATATCACATCATGCTACATCTTGTATGTGTGAAGTAGCCGATTATGTGTGAAGAAGTTCACTGTATATGTTATGTAAGGTTATGATGACGCTGACTGTATATGTTATGTAAGGTTATGATGACGCTGACTGTATATGTTATGTAAGGTTATGATGACGCTGACTGTATATGTTATGTAAGGTTATGATGACGCTGACTGTATATGTTATGTAAGGTTATGATGACGCTGACTGTATATGTTATGTAAGGTTATGATGACGCTGACTGTATATGTTATGTAAGGTTATGATGACGCTGACTGTATATGTTATGTAAGGTTATGATGACGCTGACTGTATATGTTATGTAAGGTTATGATGACGCTGACTGTATATGTTATGTAAGGTTATGATGACGCTGACTGTATATGTTATGTAAGGTTATGATGACGCTGACTGTATATGTTTGTAAGGTTATGATGACGCTGACTGTATATGTTATGTAAGGTTATGATGACGCTGACTGTATATGTTATGTAAGGTTATGATGACGCTGACTGTATATGTTATGTAAGGTTATGATGACGCTGACTGTATATGTTATGTAAGGTTATGATGACGCTGACTGTATATGTTATGTAAGGTTATGATGACGCTGACTGTATATGTTATGTAAGGTTATGATGACGCTGACTGTATATGTTATGTAAGGTTATGATGACGCTGACTGTATATGTTATGTAAGGTTATGATGACGCTGACTGTATATGTTATGTAAGGTTATGATGACGCCGACTGTATATGTTATGTAAGGTTATGATGACGCCGACTGTATATGTTATGTAAGGTTATGATGACGCTGACTGTATATGTTATGTAAGGTTATGATGACGCTGACTGTATATGTTATGTAAGGTTATGATGACGCTGACTGTATATGTTATGTAAGGTTATGATGACGCCGACTGTATATAATGTAAGGTTATGATGACGCCGACTGTATATGTTATGTAAGGTTATGATGACGCTGACTGTATATGTTATGTAAGGTTATGATGACGCTGACTGTATATGTTATGTAAGGTTATGATGACGCTGACTGTATATGTTATGTAAGGTTATGATGACGCTGACTGTATATGTTATGTAAGGTTATGATGACGCTGACTGTATATGTTATGTAAGGTTATGATGACGCTGACTGTATATGTTATGTAAGGTTATGATGACGCTGACTGTATATGTTATGTAAGGTTATGATGACGCTGACTGTATATGTTATGTAAGGTTATGATGACGCTGACTGTATATGTTATGTAAGGTTATGATGACGCTGACTGTATATGTTATGTAAGGTTATGATGACGCTGACTGTATATGTTATGTAAGGTTATGATGACGCTGACTGTATATGTTATGTAAGGTTATGATGACGCTGACTGTATATGTTATGCAGCTGATTCTATATTTTTTTAGTAGACTGTATGTGTAATGTGGATGATCCTATATGTTTTGTAGTCGTATGTATGTGTAATGTGGCTGATTCTATATGTTTTTAGTAGACTGTAAATGTTGATTTGATTTGATTTGATTCAAGAACCGACATCACAGCACTCGGGGCATTCCCATAAGCGCTCCGTCCCCATCTTCAGCAGCCAGGGAAGAGTTCCGATACTAATGGTACCAATAGTATTCTGATTAAACGTTCGTCTTGCCTTTCCTCTGAACCTCGCTGCATTAATCTCACCAGACTGTGGTGATCTATCTGCTCCTCCGAACTGTACACGCTCTCCCACAAGGCACTAACCACGTCTGCTTTATCATGTATCAGTATTCCACCAAGTTCTGCAGAGCCAGCCAGTCTGTCCGCCTGTTCATTTCCCAACACACCGGCGTGACCCGGTGAAAAAATCCAGACAATACTCCTCACCCGTGTCCTCCGCAGCGAAGCATGCCACTATGCACGAAGCATATCTTCCTCAGCATGCTTTCTGAATCAGTTACAGTCACGATGTGTGTGTGTGTCGTGTTCTCTAGCCAGCAGAAAGCTGCAGTGACTGCCTCCACCTCCATTCTTAAGCTGGATGTTGTGGTATCATATGCTAGGCTCTCCTGCACCAACCGTCGACCATTTACTTTTGCTAAGAAACCCCAAGCACTTCTTTTGCCTTTTGACACTGAACCGTCTGTGTAAGACAAGACAAGACAAGACCGTCTGTGTAAATGATCAAATCCTCTGAGCGAGCATTATCTTGAATTAATTGCTGAATTTCCACCTCTGTGGCACCTGCTGGCCAGTAGACTGTATGTGTAATATGGCAGATTTTGTATTTTTATAGACGGTATATGCAGTGTGGCGTATTCTATATTTTTTGTACTAAACGGTGTGTGTAATGTAGGTGATTCTATATGTTTTGTAGTAGATTGCATGTGTAATGTCTCTTATTCTATATGTTTTGTAGTAGATTGCATGTGTGATGTCTCTTATTCTATATGTTTTGTAGTAGATTGCATGTGTCATGTCTCTTATTCTATATGTTTTGTAGTAGATTGCATGTGTAATGTCTCTTATTCTATATGTTTTGTAGTAGATTGCATGTGTAATGTCTCTTATTCTATATGTTTTGTAGTAGATTGCATGTGTAATGTCTCTTATTCTATATGTTTTGTAGTAGATTGCATGTGTAATGTCTCTTATTCTATATGTTTTGTAGTAGATTGCATGTGTGATGTCTCTTATTCTATATGTTTTGTAGTAGATTGCATGTGTGATGTCTCTTATTCTATATGTTTTGTAGTAGATTGCATGTGTAATGTCTCTTATTCTATATGTTTTGTAGTAGATTGCATGTGTGATGTCTCTTATTCTATATGTTTTGTAGTAAATTGCATGTGTGATGTCTCTTATTCTATATGTTTTGTAGTAGACTGTATATGTAATGTAGCTGATTCTATATGTTTTGTAGTAGACTGTATATGTAATGTAGCTGATTCTATATGTTTTGTAGTTGACTCTGTGTGTAGTGTGGCTTAGTCTATGTGTTTTGTAGTATACCATATGTGTATGTCGCTGATTCTATATGTTTACTAGTAGACTATATGTGTGATGTCGCCGATTCTATATGTTTTGTAGTAGACTTTATATGTGATAAAGTTGACTGAACCTAGGAGATAGTACACATCACAGATGCCGGAATCAAAAAATGTACATATATATATATACACACAATTTCAGATTATTTAATACATATATATATTGGCTATTTGGCACGGTTGTTCTGGAGTGTAGACTTCTTCAAGAATATGTGTGTTGTGTGCACACCTGTTTTACAAACCTAACACGCATGCATTTGTATGCCGACTGTGGGTTCCCTTCTCTGGGGCACATATGCTTCGGCATCAAAGAAAGTCCCCAATTAGTCGATGCTTACGACATGCTTGTTAGCGATACAGGGGGTCTATTCTTGTTACCTCCACAGTGAGGCCCCCAGAGCCCACAGGGAGAGACTTCATTTATGGGCAACAATTGCAAATAAGGGACTTAATATGTGCTTAGACAACTCTTGGGTTTCTTTATTTCTATTATTTAACATGGTTGTGTCCCTTGTCGTTTCATCATGTTCTGTCTCAACTGTTTTGTGTACCAAAGAACTCCCTGTACGTTTCTCGGTCATACTTGAGATCTTATATCAAAGATAGCTGTAACATTAACCATTTGTATCTGAATTATTACCAGCAAGGAAATCAAAATTAGAATTTTAAGAGTATGCATCTTCCTTGTAGCAACATACAGATGTGAGTCGTGGACTATCTCCAAGTCCTCAATAAAGAGAAAAGGAGCTTTTGAGCTGAAATGCTATAGAAAGATTCTCAGAATATCTTGGACAAAGAAGAGGCAGAATAGTGACATTTTGAAAGTTCTGAACATCAAGGAAGATTGGCTAATAAACAGCATCCTATCTCGGAAGCTGAAATATTTTGGCTATATCAAGCGCCATCGACGGATTGGAAAAAGTTATAGCAGAAGGTATGGTACCAGGAAGGAGGGGCACGGGCCGACCGACACGAAGATGGGTACAGGATTTAAGTGATTCCTTGAGTATGAAAGTACATGAGGCGGGAGAGCTGGCGGGAGACCGAGTTTCTTTCAGGCAGACCGTGGTGAGAGCGACGTTCTGCAAAGGATACGCTACATGATGATGATAGTGTGAATTATTAAAACTGATATATTTTGGCCATAATTAGTGCCATAGGCGACGAGCAATTTGTATCGTCATTAGTTTTCTAATTCGTCAATTCCACGGCGTCGCTTTGTACGTTCGTTGGATTGATTGGTGTGTTGTATCATTACGTTATATTACATATTGTTGTGTTCTGTAAAGCATATAGTCCACAAATATACACGTGATTTATAATTCACATAAGAAAGTGACATCTTTTGTGGAGTTCATAGAGCTGGGTCGTTCCCTGGGTTTGGACTGATAATCTTATCGCCTTCGCCGAGGCTAGAACTAGGGATTAGGGAGGCTCAAGAAAAAGAAATTGCGCTTCGTGAAGAAAGAGCATTGGACAGGGCGCAGAGAAAACTGGAGGCAGAATTGCAAATTCAGATACTTAAGGCAGAGAAGGAAAAGGCGGAAGCAGTGGCACAGAAACTCGAGAGGGAATTACATCTGCAGAAAAATAACCGCAGAAGGCATGGTACCAGGAAAGAACGGCAAGGGCCGACCAGCATGAAGATGGACAAGTGATATAAGTAATGTATTAGCTACGACAGTGGATGAGGCGAGAGAGTTAGTGAGAGACTGAGCTCCTTTCAGACAGACCGTGATGAGAGCGACGTACTGCAAAAGACCTGCTACAAGATGCTGATTGCCATCTGAACTATTGGTTTAACTACTTCAGTCTGGGGGTAGCCGCTGAGGTGTTGGGGTTAGGTGCTTGTGTGTAGATCGGAAGGTCGTGTGTTTAGGTCTTGACAGAGCCAAACTGTTTTCAGAAATGATCTTGACGCCCAGTTCGAACCAGCCTCAAATGGGTACCTGGTAAAATCCTTGGAAGTAAAGGCGAGCGGCATGATGTTGATAACATTACCCTCCGAGTGCTGATTGGTCTATAAAATATAGGTCTAGTACTATATGCCCAATATGGATAAAGGTATGGAAATGCATGTATGTAAGTTGTACCCCACCAGGACATCAGACAAGCGATAAACACACCGTGACACGAAAGGACACCATGCGGATAGAGATCACCCGTGGAGAGGTTCCGGAAACCCCGTTCAGCCGTTATGCCAAATTTCAGGCCCGGCTATATATAGGGCCCCAGCAAAAGCCAGGGTGAAGCTTCAAAATAGCTAAAAATTGCATCCCTTAAGGGGATGCCGAGACTGACAGGTGTGTAAATTGGGTCCGTTGACGTCTGCCTTTGTCCCTGTTGAACTACTGGTGTCCAACTGTATTCAACTTTTCCAGACCTAAGTATGTACTGCTTTCAAGTGACACTCATTTGGATATGTAACTGAGATTTGGAGAATCACTAAAGACGTGCAACGAAAGTTAAATACATTCTGTGGAAAATGCTCAAAATAGAATGAAGAAATAAGAGATAGCTCTGGGTAACAACCAGTCTCAACAGTTATAAGACAGAGAAGATGGCGTACATTGAACATATCATGAGAAGACACCAGCAGAGAATCACCAAAATCAGGCATTAAAATAGGAAGTAAAATGAATAATGTTGCGAGGGCGCATAAGCACAGGGTACAGTGGAATGACGGAATATACTGCGAACTCTGTGTGATATATAATGGCACAACAGTACAATGAATGAATGAATAAATCTGGATATGAGGCGCGATTTAGTTCGACGATTTTCTCCCCAAACAAAGTAGGTCAGCTTCCATTGATAACTTTGTAGGACTTGTCTCTTTCAGGAGGGTTACGGGTGTGCCACCCTGTTGTTCGATGTCTGGTTTGTCTTGCATTTACGTTTTTCTTCAGAGAAAGAGAATGCCTGTGACATTGTCAACAGTGTTCCATGTGTGCTTTATGTTTACCTTCCACTGTAGTAAGAGGGACTGCGTAGTCTGGAGGCATGATGTCCTCGAGTGCTAGAGGTTTCGGGTTCAATCCCCGGTAAGGGCTGGGATTTTTTCACGTGGACTTGGACTTCTAGTATTTCCCCTGATCTCTGGAGGGAGAGATCGGACGCCCGTGTGAATTGCTGCGTACGTTAAAAATCCCTTGGCAGTTGGAAATCGAAAAGAGTAGACTAACGGCGCTGCCCGGGCAAAATTTAGAGTTTAAAATTTACCCAAGGTATTTTAGGATCCTCGCCGGCACTTTAGAAAAAGTGCAGTGTGCTAAGCTTCTTTGGATTCAGACTTAAGTTAGAAGAAAGAACGGAGCTTTTATGGGTTACTACCCGTGTGCCATAATGTTGATCCGTTGTTCAAACTTCAAACTTCCACTGTAGTAAGATTACATGTGTGAGTTCAGACTTGAGTTAGAAGAAAGAACGGAGCACTTATGAGTTACTACCCGTGTGCCATAATGTTGATCTGTTGTTCAAACTTCACACGTCCACTGTGGTAAGATTACATGTGTGAGTCAAGATGTGTGCTCCTATTTACACTTAGTTTACTTTGCTGTTGTTGTTGTTTTTGTGTATATACTGTCTTCGTGACAGACAGGCTGAAAAACAGAAGGATGGACGGAGATGAGGGACTAAACAGATTAACAAACAGACGGCCGGACAGACCTACAGACGTAATAATAGAGACAAACGGACGGGCAGGCTGGATCACTTAGTCAGCCAGACGGACGTAGGGCAGAGATGGGATTTGGGGGGGGGGGAGTGGGGCGAAAAGGGTGGGGTGGCGGGGTTGGGGTAGATTTAAAGACAGGCAGACGTGCAGAAAAAAGAGAGTCAGACAGAACAACAGTTTGGAGTTAAGGCACGGACCGATAGAGTAAAAAAAAAAAAAAAAGTTATTGCATATCCTTTGCAGGACGTTGCAGAACCAACCCCAGCATTTTTGGCTGTTGCGGTTTTTCTAGGGAAATTTTACGTTCAGTAGTTTGCCATTGCTTATTGAACGGTCAGCTCTCGATATTACTGTCGAAACCTACGCAAGTCAAATCGTCCGCAGCTGGGATCGAATCCGACACCCAGGAACTAAGAAGCGCGTTCGCAACGCCCAAGAAACAGACGCAGAAAGCATAAGGGAGAGGGGGAAATGTAAAGGACTCTTTTCCTCGCCTTTAGACGTATTGGGCATATAGGGCGAGACCTATATTTTATAGACCAATAAGCACTCTGTTGATGCTATGGTCAACATCACCCTGGTCACCTTTACTTTCCAGAAATTTGCCTGGTATCCATCTGGGTCGACCTGGGAGCCAGAGTGATTTGTTAGGACAGTCCGGCTCCATCAGAACCTTAACCCAAGACCTTCAGATCAGAAGGCGAGCTTCTAGCTGCCACATCATGGCGGCGGCTTCCTTTCAGTAAGGGAGAACGGTGTGGACAAACAATGACGGAAGGGGAAACGGCGTGGACAAACAATGACGGAAGGGAGAACGGTTTAGACAAACAATGACGGAAGGGAGCACGGTTTGGACAAACAATGACGGAAGGGAGAACGGTTTGGACAAACAATGACGGAAAAGAGATCGGTGTGGACAAACAGTGACGGAAGGGAGAACGGTGTGGACAAACAGTGACGGAAGGGAGAACGATGTCAACAAACAGTGACGAAAGGGAAAACGGTTTGGACAAACAGTGACGGAAGAGAGAAAGGTGTGGACAAACAGTGACGGTAGGGCGAACGGTGTGGACAAACAGTGATGGAAGGGAGAACGGTGTGAACAAACAATGACGAAAGGGAGAACGGTTTGAACAAACAGTGGCGGAAGGGAGAACGGTGTCGACAAACAGTGACGGAAGGGAGAACGATTTCGACAAACAATGACGGAAGGGAGAACGGTGTGGACAAACAGTGACGGAAGGGAGAACGGTATGGACAAACAGTGACAGAAGGGAGAACGGTTTGGACAAACAGTAACGGATGGGAGAACGGTTTCTACAAACAGTGACGGAAGAAAGAACGGTGTAGACAAACAGTAACGGAAGAAAGAACGGTGTGGACAAACAGTAAAGGAAGGGCGAACGGTGTGGACAAACAGTAAACGAAGGGCGAAAAGTGTGACAAACAGTGACGGAAAGGAGAACGGTTTGGACAAACAATGACGGAAGGGAGAACGGTGTGGACAAACAGTGACGAAAGGGAAAACGGTAGAGACAAACAATGACGGAAAAGAGATCAGTGTGGATAAACAGTGACGGAAGGGAGAACGGTGTGGACAAACAGTGATGGAAGGGAGAACGGTGTGGACAAACAATAACGGAAGAGAGAACGGTGTCGACAAACAGTGACAAAATGGAGAACGGTGTCGACAAACAGTGACGGAAGGGAAAACGGTGTGGACAAACAGTAATGGAATGGAGAAGGGTGTGGACATACAGTGACGGAAGGGAGAAGGGTGTGGACTAACAGCACCGGATGGGAAAAAGGCGTGGACAAACAGTGACGGAAGGGAGAAGGGTGTGGTCAAACAGTGACGGAAGGGAGAACGGTTTGGACAAACAGTGACGGAAGGAAGACTGGTGTGGAAAAACAGTGACGGAAGAAAGAAGGGTGTGGACAAACAGTGACGGAAGGGAAAATGGTTCGGACAAACAGTGACGGAAGAAAAAACGGTGTGGACAAACAGTTACGGAAGAAAGAAGGGTGTGGACAGACAGTGACGGAAGAAAGAACAGTGTGGACAAACAATGACAGAAGGGAGAACGGTGTGGACAAACAGTAAAGGAAGGGAGAACGGTGTGGACAAACAGTATAGGAAGGGAGAACGGTGTGGACAAACAGTAAAGGAAGGGAGAAGGGTGTGGACATACAATGACGGAAGGGAGAACGATTTGGACAAACAGTAAAGGAAGGGCGAACTGTGTGGACAAGCAGTGACGGAAGAAAGAACGGTGTGGACAAACAGTAAAGGAAGCGAGAACGGTGTGAACAAACAATGAATGAAGGGAGAACGGTGTGGACAAACAGTGACGGAAGAAAGAACGGTGTCGACAAACAGTAAGGGAAGGGAGAACGGTGAAGACAAACAGTGACGGAAGACAGACAGCTTGACAGAGACACTTACAGAAAGGGAAATACCCAAAACTGGTATCAGAGAACAAAACCTGGAAAACAGAAGATCGATCAGACCTTGAACACAAGCCCGCGCTTTTAGTAACAGACCAGAATGCAAATGGCCGGGTCAGACGCCCACAGAAAGTCGGTGGGAATTTATTGAAAGTCTCTCAATTTACCATTGATTGTTTCCCCCACTCCTATACTTGGGTGCAGGAACAGAGACATGCAATTTTGTGGACTTGGGACAAATTTCCCCACCCACGGATAGAAGAAGTACATGGGAAGCTGTGTGGTTTGGAGGCATGGCGTCTGCCTCGACTGCTGGAGGTCCCAAGTTCAGGACCTAGTGAAGGCTGCGAATTTGAAAATATATACTAAAAATACCCGGACTAAATCTGAACACTTGGCTGTTCTTATATTTCCGGACAAAATTTTAGTCTTGCTTTACCCGGACTAAATCTAAAAACGTGTCTTGTTTTCCATGTGGCAAATAGGAAAATTTTGTCACGTTTTCCACGGAATAAATCTTCACATTTGACTGCCTTATTTTCCGGGGAACAAATCGAAATGTCAGCCAAAGAAATAACCAGTGTGGGAGGAAGGTTCGATAACTAGCCACTGAAACGCGTCATCTCCCTCATGCTGCCAGCACTTGATCAAACATAAAATTCTCAGTTGTTTCTCAGTTCTCTCCTTTTTATCTGTGACATCCTAATTTCGTCTTGTTTTCTTTCTTTCTTTTTACTTGCTACCCTATTCATTTTTTTTCTCGTTTGTCTACATCAAGTTTATCTCAATGTACTCTATTTTTGTGTCGTATTCGCATCCAGTTTCTTTACGCCATCATTTCTTCTATATCATGTTTCATTTAACTTCATCCAGAACGAACGAACGAACGAACAAAAACTTTATTGTCAAAAGGTTAGGAATTGGGCACACAGACCCTTCTTTCATTCTACCCTTCTAGTCTCACTCCAGGGGCGTAGCAAAGAGAGTGTAGGGCGGGGGGGGGGGGGGTGATGATTGCCTCAGCGGGTATCCCTGAGAGGGTGTAAAAAGGGCAAATATTTGTATTTTTAACACACACGAATATTCGTGAGTGTGTTTGTGTGTGTGTGTGTGTGTGTGTGTGTGTGTGTGTGTGTGTGTGTTCAGGATTGACAGGAAGGTTTTCCGCACCGGGTACAGCCTGACCTTGCAATGCTTCTAGTGTTGACCAGGAATATTTCGCACCGTGTACCTCATGACCTTGCAATGCCACTGACTCTATCAGCTGAGACACCCAGCTCCATTTCTCAATTTTTTTATTTTTTTTCATACTTCATACTGGTTTATTAACAAAGCGGGGTCGATCCTAAATCCTGGACGTTAACAAGGAGAAACATTCAGGCAGGTGTGTTAATATTCCATTCTATTCTATTCGTGGTCTGGTTTATTTGCGCTACCTGCGTGTCGAAGACTGCGATAGGAGCGCCAAGTCTCTGGCTTTGAGTTCCTATCTCAGCGGTTCTTAAACTTTTATTTTGCCGCGACACACCTGCCCTTAAAGCGGTTTTAATACTTAGGAAAAGATTTGATTTGATTTGATTTGATTCAAGAACCTACATCACAGCACTCGGTGCATTCCCATAAGCGCTTCGTTCCCATCTTCAGCAGCCAGCGAAGAGTTCCGATACTAATGGTGCCAGTAGCATTCTGATTAAACGTCCGTCTGGCCTTTCCTCTGAGCCTCGAGCATCTGCCAGAACCTCTCGTCACCCCAACTGCACCAATCTCACCAGACAGTGGTGATCCATCTGCTCCTCCGAACTGTACACGCTCTCCCACAAGGCACTAACCACGTCTGCCCTATCATGTATCAGTATTCCACCAAGCTGTGCAGAGCCAGCCAGTCTGTCCGCCTGTTCACTTAGGAAAAGAAGAAACAAACAGTGGACATTGAATTTTCAGTTGTCTTTAATGCGATGACTGGAACTGTTTATATAATTTTGTCATTATTTCTTTTATGTTTACGTGAAGTTTAGTTTATTTAACCCAGAAAGTTTGCTCCTGTATCCGTTTATATTTGTACGTTGAGAATGCAGTGCATCCTTGCCAATGGCATTGTCTTCTGAGTACACTTACATCCTGAACTCTTCTTGGCTTCATTCAGAATATTTCTGTTTTAAACTGTCGTCTTCGCTTATCTCAAGCAGATTTTGTGAAATTCTTGAATTTGCCTCTGCACCCCTGACATCCGCTCGCGGCACCAAGTGTGAGAACCGCTGTTCTTTCCTAATATCTAGACCGCTCTCTTCATTCCTGTGTCCCAGTATGTTCTTATTATCATTATCTTCCTGGTTGTGTTAATTGGACTTAGCCGTAGGTGGGCTGGTTATAATATTAGTAATAATAATGGCATGCCGAATGGCAAATAAACGTGAATCCTTTATTTTAAATAATATGACGTGCATAAACAAATACTGGAGTAGAGAACTTCTGCACATTGCTAGGCGTGGGGAAGGGGGGGGGGGTGGTTGCAATTTTACATACATACATACATACATACATACATACCTACCTACCTACCTACCCACCCACCTACCCACCCACCTACCTACCCACCTACCTAAACACCTACCTAAACACCTACCTAAACACCTACCTACCCACCTACCTAAACACCTACCTACCCACCTACCTACCCACCTACCCACCCACCCACCTACCCACCCACCTACCTACCTACCTACCCACCTACCTACCTACCTACCCTTACACACATACACACATACACACATACACACATCCATCCATCCATCCATCCATCCGTCCGTCCGTCCGTCCGTCCGTCCGTCCGTCCGTCCGTCCGTCCGTCCGTCCGTACGTACGTACGTACGTACGTACGTACGTACGTACGTACATACATACATACATACATACATACATACATACATACATACATACATACATACATACATACATACATACATACATACATACATACATACATACATACATACATACATACATACATACATACATACATACATACATACATACATACATACATACATACATACATACATACATACATACATACATACATACATACATACATACATACATACATACATACATACATACATACATACATACATACATACATACATACATACATACATACATACATACATACATACATACATACATACATACATACATACATACATACATACATACATACATACATACATACATATATACATACAGACAGACAGACAGACAGACAGACAGACAGACAGACAGACAGACAGACAGACAGACAGACAGACAGACAGACAGACAGACAGACAGACAGACAGACAGACAGACAGACAGACAGACAGACAGACAGACAGACAGACAGACAGACAGACAGACAGACCATACGCTACCCTACGCTACATTACATTACATACATACATACATACATACATACATACATACATACATACATACATACATACATACATACATACATACATACATACATACATACATACATACATACATACATACATACATACATACATACATACATACATACATACATACATACATACAGACAGACAGACAGACAGACAGACAGACAGACAGACAGACAGACAGACAGACAGACCATACGCTACCCTACGCTACATTACATTACATACCTACCTACCTACTCTACCTACCTACCTACCTACCTACCTACCTACCTACCTACCTACCTACCTACCTACCTACCTACCTACCTACCTACCTACCTACCTACCTACCCTACCCTACCCCACCCCACCCCACCCCACCCTACCCTACCCTACATTACACACACACACACACACACGCGCACGCACGCACGCACGCACACACACACACTCACACATATACGTGCGAAAATGATTCATTGTGTTAGGGGGGGGGGTCCAGAGCGTATGTCCTTTACTTTCTTTAAGTTTTACTTTAAGCCGGCTGGTCAGTCAATCAATCAACTAGACAGCGAGGTGCTATTCACGTTTCCCAGCCCATCTACATACTTTCTCAGTCTGGTCTAGGTCAGAGAGGTGTACTGTTTTCTTCAAAAAGAGTCGCTCGTTGTGCCTAGGCTCAGGCTGTTGGTAAGAGGGGGGGGGGCAGGGTTGGGTAAGGGAAAATTCTACGAGTTCTGGAGTTGTTAAAAGCTGTGACGTCGTGTAGTATAGAACACGCGACATCTGCGATGATGTAATTGGAGGCAGGAAACAATGACACCCCTCTGACCTAGAACAGTCTGAGAACACATGAATGAAAAGTCGGCCAGTGTATATGAGCCGGGAAACGTGAATAGGACCGACAGAGAAAACATCTTCGCAAGAGCAAACAACGCTCAGTCGGAGTTTCCATTCATAAAAGGCCCAGCGGTTTGCCACAGACCGAGTGGTTGGTGTGTGTGTATAAGAGTGAGTGAGATCCTGTGTCCTTGGCCGAACTAGTCTCATACTGCCCATCGATTTTATTTTCCCTACCCACCGCTACCCGCCCCACTTTGGCGTGAGACCACCGAAGCGCACGGCAGGCGTTTACTTAATGTATTTGATGTGTGTCGTTTATGCAGTGTATTTTCTATGTATTTATAAATTCATGTGTTCACATATTCTTCTTGCTGTGTGAACTTTGGATTTCTCCTTTTTGGCAATTCTCTTATAACAGTTGACTTTATGTGCGTGTACATGTTTGTTTTGTGTATATGCTGGCGTTATATTTCGTCTTTGTTCATCTTTCAGTCTGTACAAATGTATATTTGTACTTTGTTTATCTATTTGTAATTTGTTGATCTATATGTACTTTGTTGATCTATATGTACTTTGTTGATCTATATGTACTTTGTTGGTCCCTGTGTCTGCACATATTTCTGTTTATTCTTCAGGTTTGGACATATGTATGCTTGTTCTTCTCGATGTTTGTACATGTGCCTGTTTCATCGTCATGCTTGCAAACGTTTGTACGTATTCCATCCTTATGTTTTTATGTTTGCACATATGTTCCCGTTCATTGATGACTGGATCTCTATTTTGTTGGGTGGTTGAATGGGTGATTAATTTGTTGGGTGGTTGAATGGGTGATTAGTTTGTGGGTGGATGAATGGATGACTAGTTTTTTGCGTGGATGAATGAGTGACTAGTTGGTTCAATGGGTGATTAGTTTCTTGTGTGGTTATATGGGTGACTAGTTTGTCGCGTGCATAAATGGGTGACTAGTTGGTTGAAGAGGTGATTAATTTGATGGGTGGTTGATTGGGTGAGACTAGTTTGTTGGGTTGTTGAACGGATGACTAGTTTGTTGGGTGGTTAAGCGAATGATTAATTTGTTGGGTGGTTGAATGGGTGACTGGTTTGTTGGGTGAATGAATGGTTCGATGGTAGTATGAATGGATGACTAGCTCTAGCGAATGATTAATTTGTTGGATGTCTGAGCATATGACTGGTTTGGTGACTGGTCGAGTGATCGACTAATTTGTTGGATGGTTGAATGGATGACTTATTTTGCTGGGAGGTTGAACTGATAAATGGATTATTGCGTGATTGAGCGGATGACAAGTTAGTTGGATGGTTGAATGAATGACTAGTTTGTTAGATAGCTGAGTTTGGGAAACTGATTAGATGGATAACTAGTTTGTTGGGCAGTTGAGCGGATGTTGGGTGGTCGAATGGATAACTGGTTTGCTTCTTGCTTGAGTGATAGGCGATGTCTGGTCGCTGAGTGGGAGAGTCAGTGGGAGAGTCAGTGGGAGAGTCAGTGGGAGAGTCAGTGGGAGAGTCAGTGGGAGAGTCAGTGGGAGAGTCAGTGGGAGAGTCAGTGGGAGAGTCAGTGGGAGAGTCAGTGGGAGAGTCAGTGGGAGAGTCAGTGGGAGAGTCAGTGGGAGAGTCAGTGGGAGAGTCAGTGGGAGAGTCAGTGGGAGAGAGTGAAACAGCGAATGGAAGAGTATGATTTGCTAATATAAAGACTGGGTGCAATGTATTCAATAGTGACTTTGAGACAAATGAGTCAAAGACAATGAATGGGAATGGGCTTTAAACGAGGACAAATTTGCAGAAACCGGCTGCGGGCAAAGAAAGAATATATGCCAGTCAACTCCTCCTGGGTACGGTGGGCACGGAGACACAAAAACAGCTGCTGCATCGAAGGACGGAGAACAAACGTGCTAGGGTGTCGATACAGACAACAAATAACAACAAGAATAGTCTGAGAGTGGGTTCACAGAAGAAAGGACAAGTGACAGGGAAGAAGAATGTACATGAGAGAGAGAGAGAGAGAGAGAGAGAGAGAGAGAGAGAGAGAGAGAGAGAGAGAGAGAGAGAGAGAGAGAGAGATGGGGTGAAGAAGCTGGTGACAAACTGCTGACTAACAATGTGCTCAATGTCACTACTTAAAGTGGCGTTTCACAAAAGAAAATTGGGTCGTTTGTATTATTTATTTTCTCTTCTCACTTCGTGTGTTGATGTTTAAACCTATCTGCTCGACCTCTTCTCTGGCGATTTTTGGCTACACATCTAATTTTCCTTATCTTCTTCTTCTTCTTTTTCTTCTTCTTCTTCTTCTTCTTCTTCTTCTTCTTCTTCTTCTTCTTCTTCTTCTACTACTACTACTTCTTTTCTTCTTCTTTATCTTCTTCTTCTTCTTCTTCTTTTTCTTTTTCTTCTTTTTCTTTTTTGCTTTTTCTTCTCCTTCTTCTCCTTCTCCCTCTTCTTCTTCTTCTTCTTCTTCTTCTTCTTTCACTTCTTCTTCTTCTTCTTCTTTTTCTTCTTTTTCTTCTTCTTCTTCTTCTTCTTCTTCTTCTTCTTCTTCTTCTTCTTCTTCTTCTTCTTCTTCTTCTTCTTTTTCTTCTTCTGCGTTCATTCGAAGATGTCATTGCGTTGTGCCCATTTACAGCAGAACTGTGATATTTGCTACTTTCGGCCGACACATCCGACTTCTGCAGGCATTCGTTGACCGAGTTATCCTTCCCGGGATGTTGCCGTATTCTGCCTGCTTACTTTATGTTCATAATTTCTCAGATACAATGTACGAAACCCCTTATACTTATATGGGAGCTGAGGGTGGGGTGAATGAGGTTAAGAACCAGTTAATTACCGAAAGCATTAACTGGGCGAGTACCACCAGGAAACTCTATGAGTGTATTACTTTCAACGGAGCTAAATAGTGAGGAAGCCAGATTTTTTTACTATGTTCTGATCAATTGTATATATTATGACAACACATTCGATGTTAGGCAGGATTCAAAGTAGAGCTAAGAATATATGACACGTTCACTGAAATTTAAAGAAGTAAACCTACGCCAGCGCTCTCTATTTTTCCGTTTTTACAGGTCAACGCCAGTGTTGCCACTTTGGAACTTTTATATCCAAATTTAGATCTTTTTCATTGCATTTAGATACTGTTTTTGACGTTTAGATCGTAAAAATATTTTTCTAGATTCTTTTCATATGGAGTTAGATATTTTATAGATTTTTTTTTCTTTCATTGTCAGTTTAATAATTACTGTGTAAAATAAATATCTGGCAGCCCCGGTACTGATTAATAAAAACGCGCGTAAATCATACTAACTTTGTTTCAACCGTATCCCCACTGTGCTGACTTTGCGTTTCTTTTTCATGTGATTTAAAAAAAATAATTGCTCAATTTCTTATGTGGCTTTCACTTTGAAAAAACCTTTCAACATGCCAAAAGTAAAGTATGAGCAAAAAAATTTGGAAAGAGTGGTTGCATGATGACAAAATTAAAAACTGGGTATAAAACCAAAGCTTGTTGTAAGTACTGCAAGTGTGAAATTAAAGCGACAATTCAAAACTCAAAGAGTCATGCAGAGACCAAAAAAAGCATAAAACTTCAGCTTCATTTAAAGATATTATACCGCTGACATCTGTTTTCAGAACTATACTAATAAATGAATCATTAAAAGTTGAAGTATCAGTCGCAATGTTTTTAATTTGTCACTGCGCAATTTCAAGCTGTGACCATTTGATCGATTTGTAAAAAATCTTGGATTAGTTTAATTGGAAAAGTGTGATGTAGAAAGTATAGTTTAGGAACTGAAGGACCTTTTAATCAGGAAACATTTAGGCTTGAAGAATTTGGCTGTAATTGGTACTGATAATGCCTCAGTGATGGTTGGTATAAACAATCGCGTTTATGCCAAGTTGAAGGAAGGTAACCCATTGTTAACACTTATAAAATGTATGCGTCATTCATTGCAGCTAGCATTATCACATGCTTCATCTAAATATTTACCAAGGAATTTGGAATACCTTTTTGCTGAAACACTTTACTGGTTTTCCAAATCATTTGTCTCTTAAATGCTATCGTGCCATTACAATTGGGCCTAATGAGACTAGAGAAATAAGCCTACTGTTCCACTTATAAAGAAATGTGAACAGCTAAAGCATACCAGGGTCATTTTGGATCTGAAGCTTCAACTTCATTATCCAAGCTAAATTTTTCCTGTAGATCTTGTGAGGTAGACATCAGTGAAGGCGAGGACATGATTATGTAGGGTAAGTCATAACAAAAGCTATGTAATTTTTGACTTTTTCAATTTGGATATTTTTTCTAGATCTTTTCCACGCAGATTTAGATTTTTTTAGATATTTTTTGACCCAGTTTTGGATATTTTTTGTCAAAGAAAAGTGGCAACACTGGTCAACGCTGCAACTTACACGCCACCCAAAGCCCAGAATGTCCTAGAACAGAGCCAAGAAACCAGCTTCAGCCCCACACACACACAACTTTCTCCCGTGCGTGGGCAGCTAGCTACAAGATTGGGCAACATTTGGGATGGGTCACTCCGGGGATATTGCTCTTTTTTTTCGGGCGGCTTTTTCATTATTTCCTACAGGCGCGTCGGCATTCAAATCAATGAACGCTAAAGCCAGCTAGGTTGCTTGTTTCACTTCATTTTATTAGAAACCAAAAGTCTTCCCTATTTTCGTGTGTGTGTTTTTTTCTCCACTTTTCGCGGCGTTTTTATTTTTATTTTATTTTACTTCTTTAGCGCCTCCTACTTCTAATTCATTGTAGCCCTCTTCTTTCTTGTGTTTTTCTTCTCCTCTTAATGTTCTTTCTGCTTATCATTCCCTCCCTCGTCCACCTTCTCTTCCTCCTAATCTTCCCACTTAGCCTCATCACTTTATTTTTCTTCTTCTTCTTCTTCTTCTTCTTCTTCTTCTTCTTCTTCTTATTATTATTATTATTATTATTATTATTATTATTATTATTATTCTACTGCTGCTGCTGCTGCTTGTTATGATTGTTGTTATTATTATGATTATTTACCTATTTGTTTATTTATTAGATCCTTTTATCTTACTTTCTACCCATCACTCGGCTCCGCCAGTTTTCTGCTGTCCTGTCTACTATACCTCCTGTATCCGTTTACTCCATTCGTTCCTTCTTTATTGTTTATCATTATCTTTATCATTACCACTATTATCAGATTCAATTTTGCACTGTATGCCGTAATCGGAATCCTTTTTTTTTTTAAAGCTCAACCATTGATTCAATATTTCAGTTTTCTCTCACACCCCCCACCCATTTTTTTACTCTCTCTCTCTCTCTCTCTCTCTCTCTCTCTCTCTCTCTCTCTCTCTCTCCGTCACACGCACGCACACCCTCCTCTCCCCCTCCCTCTCTCTCTCTCCTTCAAATGCAGTCGTTCTAATCAGAAGTTAGGCACCGACATAACGTCTGCTAGAAAGGTTAGTGCCTAGTCACTAGCAACAATCAATGGCTGCTAACCAGTTCATGGGTTTATGGGGTACCATGAAGCTACAAATGCACATGATCGAAATAAAGTGAAGAATAAAACCCGCGACTGGACACCCAATAAACAGACTTTCTTTTTATATTTTTGAACCATTTGCAAGCCAATTTCATTTAAACAGTGCGGATCTGTGGCTTAGAGGCTAGCGAATGTGGTTAACAATTTGGTGGCTAGAATAGTGACTAGACAAGTGGCTAGACTAGCTAGCGGTTAAAGTGGTGGCTAGACAAGTGCTTGGAAAAGATGGTGATGGATTCGGGACATTGAAGATGCATTGGCTTTAAAAGCACATAGGGTTGGAGAGCTGGTTAGGGAAAGGGATACTTTCAGGCGTGAAGAGAGCGATGTTCTGTGAAGGACTTGCTGACCGATGATGAACAATACAGCCCTGGAATGACATCAAGAAATAGACAGCTAAATTATAATACACTTCTCTAACAAGCGGAATGCGGTCAAAGTGCAGGTTAGGCACGCTCTCTGTTTTTAGTTGTGGCAAATATTTGCTTCTGAAAGACGGTGACCGTTGCATTTTCCTCAATTTGAAGACTAAAAGTATACATTTGTGTTTCCGAGCTACTGGGTTGAGTGTATGGCGTGACACTGTGAGCTGCGGATTTCGTTTGGAATGTTTATTGGCTGTGTGACTAGCGTGGTGTTGTGAACTGTAGATTCGGAAAATGATGAGTAGCCTTCTGCCAAAGAATTGGTGGTGTCTTGTGTGATGAAATCTGATCGCGTGTGCAGCTGGTGATCTGTTTGTAACTGCTGCTTCCGTCAACGATGAACTGCATTTCTAATGTCGGACTGTTAATGTTAGCACTTCTGATAGCTGTTTATTCTTTTAATACGTGTAGGCTAGTGGTCAGTGTCAATTTTCCACAAAGGACAGCAATGCACATTATGTGTGATTTTCGTTAACACAGGAGCGACGCAACTATGGGGTTTCCCATCCCCGATCAAGGACACGTTAAACCATCCAAACTGAACATTTTTTTTTTTTTTTTTTTGGTTCAAAATTGTTGAATTTTTTTTTTTTTTTTTTTTTTTTTTTTTTTTTAACTCGACATGAAAGTGTATTCATATCTGCAAATAATAATGCATGTCTTGTTGCAAAATTCAACCTGAAAGTGATTTTTTTACAATGGCATGGTAACTGTTTATTTTCTCAAATTTATAGGCAAAATATTCCAACTGTCATAACTCAGTTATTGATCAAAACCCTTTTCAATAATTATTTCGCCTATTTGTTAGAAATTGTATAATAACTGGGACAGTCTCATCTATGTAATCCTTGTTGGAAGACACAGGCTAAAACAGATGTGAAGAATGCTGTTATTACATAAAATGAAACAGAACGTAGTCAGGGCTGAGCTGTGGCACAGTGTTTCTACATTTTGTAGATTTGATCAGGCACGTAAAAGAACAGCTGAAAAAGGTTTTAAAAAAATGGACAAGAAGATAAAAAGAGCAGGGTAAAGTATTCAGAAAACTGAGGAATACCCTGAGGATGACTCACATGCAGCAGGGACTCATTAGGTAAAGGATTAATGCGAAAACCAGCTTAGTCAGTTTTTTTTTTTTTTTGGTGATTTCCTCAAAATCCCCTTTTTGACGTTTTTTTCACCACATTGCATACAATATCTCAAACAGTTACTAACATATTGTCTGCATACTTGACACACATATAGGAAGTGATCAGTGAATCTGACTGAACTAACATAAAAAGTGTACTTTTGGCATTTTTGTCATATTTGGTAACCCTTATCCCTAATTTTTTGGGGGGAACAATAGTATTTTACCACAAAAATGAACATATCTTTTAAACCGTTGCTTTAAGTGAATAGTAATTAGCCAATGAGTTTGAAATTTAATGCTAAATATGTGTGCAAGTTTTCATTAAGACATTATTTGTAGCTTTTGAAATACATTCGCAAATGTTGAGTACAAATTTGGCTATTCGCTGCATAAAATATGACATTTTCTATCAATATCCATAAAAATATGTTCATTTTAGGCCCCAAAATTAATTTTCTTTCAATCTTTAACTAGTATGCGCCTATAGAAAGCATTGTTTCCAACAGATTTAATCAACTTCAGTGTAGAGATGTAACTATCCTCAACAAGCGGAAAGAAAGAGAAAGATGGCGGGATTTGCGTGCTAAAGTTCCTTTTTTTTTTTTTTTTTAGTATCTAGAAGCCATGAGTTGCTAACCCTTAGGCTCGGTATTATGGATATCGCAACCTTTCGGCCTTGATTCCATGATAAATAACGTAAATCTGAGAGAAATGTGGCTTTTCTGCCTACCCCAGGGCGTGAACCCGGACCACAAGAAATTCGTCACCCGGTCACCGCGCAATCCGGTTTAGCCAACTATAAACGAGCCAGGCTTCTAAAGCTTCTATCGACGCACATCCACGATCCTAACGGGTCAAAGGTTATGTTATTAGAGTGGCAAGTTGAGTAGCTAGACAAGTGGCCAAACATTTGGCTGAAGTGACGAGCCTAGAATCATAGCTATTTGAATACATTTTTACCAGAAAGGGAAATTGTCGGGAGGGGTAATCTGCTCTGTCTAAGTGTTTAGGCATCTAAATTCCCTTATCCCTTTTCTGGGGATATTCAGGCAGCTCACCTTCTTTCGCGAGCCAATTCGAGTCTGTATCTGAGTATCCAGGGACACTGTCTGCTCTTTGCACCAAAAGACAGTTGTCTCGGTTTCTAACAAGATAACACCACTTTAGAGAGTGTAAAAGGAACCTGTTCCACGACAAGTGGGAGCTCGTCCGGGATAATAATCTGAGGCCACACAAGTGTGTCGGCGCCTGTTATTTAAAACCCGGGAAACCCTAGACGATTGAAATTTTATTTCATAAATTTTTTTAAATACTTAAAAAACTTTTACATTCCCTAGATTACAAGCACCATTATTTTTTATAATAGTGACTTACATAATTAGGGTTTGAAGAGTGACGGTATTAACTCTTAAGTAAATAATAGTAACAAATATGAACTGTTTATACTTACCTTAATTAGTGTAATAACACAATTAGGAAGTAGTCTGAGAAATTTTTTTTTCCCAATCTTGACTGCTTTATCATTTGATATTGATTGTAAATCATTTTTATGTTGACATTCTATCATTTGACATTATTGTTAAGTTTATTTATTGTGTCATTGATTGCTGTGCAGTAATGTTTGATTACTTGCATTATTTTCAGTAACGTTCTCCTTACTGCTGTGGTCAGTTTTCCTTTTTTACTATTCTATCACCCAATCCTTCAACTATAAATACTCTTCTGGTTAGTCCTGCATGTGATCAGTTTCTCTTGCTTTGTAAATGAACAATCTAGACATTATGGACCGCCGGTCCAGGTTCTTAGAAAATTCAAGGATTTTTGGTGCGCAAAGGGGCTATAGAGGACAAGAGTTAACCAATGGAGAGGTGTGTACTATTGCGCCAAATGGTACTTCATCAAATGATGAAGTAATAGACCACCCAAGACCTTGCCTCACCTCTCTTATTCCATATAGGAAAAGAGTGGACATCAAGAATTCTTTGACAGGAATCAGATCTACATTGCTGAACCCCTGTATTCTCCATTGCCCTGATAAGCAAAATGAGAAGCCTCCTGTCCCCACAAGGAAGCGAGGACAGAAAACAAAGAAATCTTCAAAAGGGATCAGATCCACATTGCTGAACCCCTTTACTCCCCTTAACTCAGATGAGCAAAGTGAGGAGACTCCTCCTGAGCCTAAATGGAATCATGGAAGGAGAAAGTGTACCGTGGGCACCCTTAATCGTCATACCAGTGACAGACGAACCTCAAACACCACATCCGATTCATTTAACTTCTTATGTTCCTTAGTGAAAGAAGGGAATCGGCATGTTCCGAAAGGGAAGTGTAGGACTAAGCGGACCCCGAACACATCGAACAGCAGCCACCAACGTGATAACTGCTGGAACCGTAAACATGGCGGTTTGACAGGGACACTAGCCAATAATGAAAGTGAAGGTAGCACTTTTAGTGACTCTATGATGCCCTTCAGTAATGTTAAACCAGAAGTGGAATCATGGCAGCATGGTACAGAGAATAACAGTAAATCTGTTTCTTTCATGTCCCTTGATGCAGCCACATGCAATAGGGAGATGAGTATCAGTTTTGATTTGGCATCCCAGATGGGTGACTGTGATGGCAGCAGCACTCAACTTTATTTACTCCCTCTGGACTTGGCCCATAAAAGCTTGACCAGGGAGGAAATAACCGACACAGAGGATACTTTCCCTGAGGTCTTTGCAGAGTATTCTGGAAAGGAAACTCTTGATGAGCAGGAAATTCCCGTAAGCCTTATTAACTTTGAAAATGGTCAAACAGCACTGTTTGCCATCAACACAAAAGAATGTACTTCTTTTGTGCAGGGAGAGAGCCTATCTCTTGCCTGTGCAGCTGACACCACAGGGGAACTTCAGATGAAGGACCTTGTGGCTGAACAAGCCAAGAGTAAAAGGGAAACCAAACACTCTGGTCTTAGAGTACTCTTCACTTCGAAAGATGCGACAGGAGTAACTCAGCTGCCGGTGGAAGCTTCGGTCCGAAGCAATACCACCTTAGCATCTTCAGAAAACGAACCACTTCTGACTGATGTGACTGTATTTACTGAACTACTTTTGTGCTCTGATTCCGAAAGGAGCTCTATTCATGAAAAACTCACCCCGATAAATTATGAAGGGGAGGACAGAATGCACACAGGAGGGGACAAGTGGACCCCCTACCAAGAAAGAGTCAGTGGTAAACTGCGCCAACCTCATGGTACCTTGATGGACGCCATCCCTTATACCAAAAAGAAAGTGACAGAATGTACTAAGATTGATAATCGGTGGAGGAGAATAGCGGAAGATAGTTGCACTGTGACTCTTCCATACAAGCAGCCACTACAAGCTCTACCTCTTTTGATAGGGCAGAATCTAGGTACAGTGTGGGCTAAGCCTTGTTATCAGGTTGGCCTTGGTATCTCAGCATCCAGACCCACGAAATCATTGATTCTGGGGGATGCAATACCTCCGGACAAACGGTCAGTACACCACTGGTGCATGCATTTTAAGCACATCTACTGGACAAGACACTGTCATAAAGACTACTGGAAATTCAGACCAGTGGAAGTCTTGGGAGCCAGGAAGTGGTAGTCTGGTATTCTTGTTCTACTTGACAGCGATCTTAGCATTCTTACAGAAAGCTTCGAAAGGGGGGCTTCTGTCGCGAGACGCCGCTTCAAGTGGACAAGATACTTTTGGCTGACGTACCACCCCTTTGTGACCCTTCTATTTTTCCCTCTTACATGCGCCCAGTGACTTGATTTTCGTCATAAGACGCATTGAGAGATATCCCGGTTATAGCCTACGGTTGCTGTTTGGGGATTTTCCATTGTCCTACTTGTAATTCCCCTGAGCTTTCACGTATAAAAATATACGGCTAGTAACTCGGCAACGTAGCGGGAAAATCCTGGCAAAACACAGGATCCCGCTGTGAGAGGAGACGGCCAGCCATTTTTTACTTCAGGTCAGCAAGCAGGAGTTAGAGCGGGCCGTTTTGGAAGAACTATCTTTCCCGCCGCCTAAAAACCCTAGCAACATGACCATATAGTTACATCTAAATCCAGCTGCTGAAAAGCCGAGGACAGATCCCTTGTTCCTTGTGGCAGGACGAGCTTCCAAACCACTGCCAGGCTGGTTGTAGCTAATGATTGGGGTGCCCTAAGGAAGATCTTGGTGCTTGGGACAGATCCCACATTCCACCTCAGTCTTTGAAATGGATGATCCTCTGGGAAACTCCAGGTGGTAATTGTTGTATGTTATTTCCCACTGATCCTCTCATGACGACAGTTTCATGTTACTATAATTTTTATCTTTCATCCTACTTAGTTTGAATAATGTATTTTCAAAAGTAAATAGATGATTGAATTTTACTTTAATTTTAATAAACATTCCTATGATTGATTTAAACTCATAGTTAAAGTCTATTTCTATTTCTAGATGTATGTATGGTGTCAGTGCTGTCTACCAATATACATAGTCTAGATGGGGGCTTAATTTTATTACCAGAAAGGGAAATTGTCGGGAGGGGTAATCTGCTCTGTCTAAGTGTTTAGGCATCTAAATTCCCTTATCCCTTTTCTGGGGATATTCAGGCAGCTCACCTTCTTTCGCGAGCCAATTCGAGTCTGTATCTGAGTATCCAGGGACACTGTCTGCTCTTTGCACCAAAAGACAGTTGTCTCGGTTTCTAACAAGATAACACCACTTTAGTGAGTGTAAAAGGAACCTGTTCCACGACACCTTAAACAGATCCAACTGATAGTACACACCAGCACGCTGATGGTACACACATAAACAAAACACTGACGCTGTACACACAAACACGCTGAAAGCACACACGAACACGCTGAGAAACACACAGATACCAACACGCTGAGAATCGTATCGAGACACGAGCTGTTTGCGATGGTGAGTTCACGTCTAGTGGTATCGATCTCCGACCATTATCTGTACGTGGGTGTCTTGTAACTATGGGTATTATCCCAAAGGCCGTGACGTCATTTCCCCTGGACGTTTTCAAAACAGATGAGATAAGATGAGCTCACATCGGTTACTGTGCGCTACCGCAGTAACGTCCATCCTAAATGTCGTGCCCAGCTTTAAAAAGCTGTAAATCAGTAACTGTTCGGTGTGAGTTGTTGAAAGTTGGCATGCAAGCTGCAAATAACCATGTCCACGAAGCAATTTTGTTCTCCTAAATGTAAACAAGCAAACATCTAAGTTAACATTTTGCCTTATTTGCGGATAAAGAAAAAAAGGTCTTATGGTAAAACTACTGTTGGTCTCCCCAGACAAAGTAGGTCACGTTTTTTTTTCATAAGTTTGTTGGGCTGGTCTACCTTCCTGCATGTCACGGGTGTGTCGCTCTGTTGTTTGCTTTCTGGGCTGTTTTGTATTAACGTTTTTATTGTGAGAAAGAGAATGCCTGTGACATAGGTTGCAGCACTCTGAAAGAGGTTTGTGTTAGACCCAGTTTGTCCATGTTTTTGGGTGTTAAAAGCGCTGGCGTGCTGAAATATACAACACACGATCCCAACGGAATTGCGGAAAACCTCCGCAACCTTGCGCCAAGGCAACGTGGCTCAATGTCGACCAATTAGAATTGAGCTAGTGTGTAACACTGTGTAAATAAGGAGACCAACGTTAGTTTTACAGGTCATGTTCCCGTTTTCTGGCCCATCTGTACACTACATGACCTTTCATTCAAACTTTCTCACACTCTTCTACGTCGGAGGAGTGTCATGTTGTCTTTCCTCCAATTACATCAGCGCCGATATTGCTTACTCTATACTACACGACGATACAGCTTTCAGCTACCACAGAAAACATAGAACTGGTCCTAACCCAAACCTCCCTACACAGAGCTTCAACCAAGGTCGCACGAAAGACTCTTTTTCGACGAAAGCAGTGCAACGTGACACCCCTCTGACCTAGATCAGACTGAAAAAGTGTGTTTAGATGGGTCGAGGAACGTGACAGTCCAACAAAAACAAAAAACCGACACAGATTTAAAGCTTTCATCATGCTTACAGTTAACTTAGTAACCGGAACATTTCAAAACATTGCACTGCAAACATTTCAGAGACGTTTCACTCTCATGTTGTAATTTCCAACATTAGCCTCCAGTGGGTTACGGATTTTAAACTGTATGCAGGATAGGATATCAAAAAGATCACTAAGCGTCGCTGCACATGTGAATTGATTTCCAAACAATTCTCAGATGTGTGTCATTTACTGTATTTTCAAATTTTAGGGATACACAAATTATTAGTCAAACAATAGGGAACCATGAAGGACCTGCTACTGATATGCAAGTTATAAAGGCAACCCACATGATGGTCTGATCTGAGCATACGAAACCGAACGCATAAAGAAAAACAAGAAACAATGATTTAAGAAACTCGCAGTTTCAAGAAAACAGCAGCACCTTTGACATTGAAAATTATAAAATCGTACTAGCATTGGCAGTTAAGGTCCACGTGCAACAATTTATTGCGATCCGTACAGGCGTTTTCGAGATATTTGTAAAAGTGTGGGAGTCGCTGTGGCAGAGCGGCTAGACGCGCGCCGCGGATCGGAAGGTCGTGGATTCCCTCCCTGGCGGAGCCGGACATTTCTTCAAAAATGACCTTGGCTCCCAGGTCAACTCAGGCTTCAGTGGGTACCGGGTGCAGTCCCGGGAAGTAGAGGTGGCCGGCGTGATCCTGACCACATCACCCATCTTGTGCCGTTGGTCTATAAAATATAGGTCTAGCCCTATATTCCCTATACCCATAAAGGCGTGGAAAAGGGTCCTTTACTTACTTTACTTTTGTAAAAGTGTCAGGACACAACTTTTGAAACGCACTATAGTTGCAGGTTTTATGGACCTCAATAAGGGGGTTGTGTAGTCTCAAGGCATGGTGTCCGTCCCGAGTTCTAGAGGTTCCGGGTTCATTCCCCGGTAAGGACTAGGATTTTTTTTTCACGTGGACTTCTAGTAATTCCCCCTGGTCTCTGGGTAGTAAGATCGGACGCCCGTGTGCATTGTTGCGCACGTAAATATTCATTGGCAGTTGGAAATCGAAAAGAGTAGTCTAACGGCGCTGCCCGGGCAAAATCTGGAGTTAAAAATCTACCCAAAGTATTTCCGGTTCCTCGCCGGTGCTACAGAGTCTGTGCACTGTGCTGAGCTTCTTGGGACTCAGACTTGAGTTAGAAGAAGAACGGTTACTACCGTGTGCTATGATGTTGATCCGCTGTTCAAGCCTCATTTACCTCAATGATAGCCTTCACTAACACATATATCTGGCCCATCTGCTGTTGTCTATGTTTTCTTCGAACCCTAGTCTTACTTTCAATACACAAGTCATGGAGGAGGTTTCCTTCTGATATGGCTTCTGTTGCTGCTTCCTTGCTTCTGATATTGCTTCTGCTACTTCTCCTTCTCCTTCTTCTTCTTCTTCTTCTTCTTCTTCTTCTTCTTCTTCTTCTTCTTCTTCTTTTTCTTTTTCTTTTTCTTTTTCTTCTTCTTCTTCTTCTTCTTCTTCTTTTTCTTCTTCTTCTTCTTCTTCTTCTTCTTCTTCTTCTTCTTCTTCTTCTTCTTCTTCTTCTTCTTATTCTTCTTCTTCTTTTTCTGCTTCTTCTTCTTTTTCTTCTTCTTCTTCTTCTTCTTCTTCTTCTTCTTCTTCTTCTTCTTCTTCTTCTTCTTCTTCTTCTTCTTCTTCTTCTTCTTCTTCTTCTTCTTCTTCTCTATCTCGTTCACCAAATGTAACCTCCAGGGAAGTTTTTTTGTTGTCCACTTCTAGACTGTAGTCATGTTCCAGAACCTGAGTTCTGCACGTGCACAGATCTATCTTATTTGTGTGCAGACTGTTGGTTCCTTGTCTCTCAGGCAAAAGCACTCCGACTTGCAAAAAAGCTCGCAATTAGTCGACTTTTACGACGTGCTTTTGGAAAGGCAGTGGGTCTATTCTTGTTTTCCCAATAATAGGGCCCCGGAAGCCACACAGGGAAGATATGCACTTTATAGGATAACATCTCAGAGATAAGAATCAAACAGCTACAAATTCCGGAAGCCTAGTTCAACCGTTTAACCATACAGCACCACAACATTTATAAAGTAACATGCAGTCCTGTGTGGTCCGACCTGCTTCAGAAGGGATGGTTAACTTATAGTAGCAACTAGCAGCCGTTTATGATCCGCATATCTGTCAGGACTAGAGTTAGTTTCAAGTCCAGTATTCGGTAGAAATCTTCACAACAATAGGTCCACAGGAGTCCGGGCTGAGGTACAGTGTTCTTCAACCTTTTTACCCCCGCGGCGCACCAAAACAGGAGAAACTGTTTCACGGCACACCACCAAAGAGCTAACCAAACACAGACACGAAAACAATGTAGACAGCAACTTATTAACTAAATTCGATGCCACAAAATTAGAGTTTTGAGCTAATGTGACAGCTACTGCCTGGGGGGAGGGGGGGGGTGGTAAGAGGGTAACACAAAAATCTTATATGTGGCGGGAGCGTTGTTTCTGGTAAATTAGGCGCTTCAGTAACAACATACATTCGATTTCTCTGTTTCATTTGAATTATTAACGCTTATGAGAAAGTCTTTTCACCTCAACAGGAAATCCTTAAAGTGTTGATTCTGCAGACTAGAAGAAAACAACCACATACCTTGCCTCATTAAAGCGCCGAATGTATGACCGGCCTGCGTTCCCAATGTGTGACCCTTGGAAAAAAAAAAAAATTTCGTTCGTCCCAATGTAACATTATTAATCATAATTTTTTTGGGCCGTCCACAGGGAATTATTCCCGGCCAACCGAGGCCGCGACCCAAGGGTTGAACAACACTATTCTAGAAAACTCAGTCCCTCCCTATTCCAGTATGTTCGTCTATTATTCATGCAGTGCATTAGTTTATCAAACCAGTCCAAAAATGTTGTGCCTGCCTACAAGCTGACCGACCATGTTGTCTCCTTGTGCAGTGCTATTCCCGTGCGGGTTATCTCCCGTTATGTGTTGTGTAGTTCTGGTATAGCCTGTTAAAGAAGAGTTGTGTAGCTGTCAACATTCGGTTATTAATACGATGATCTCCACATTTACACACTACCGGCAGTAGGTCAACCCCACTGATAAGATGGTTGGACTAGTCTGCCGTGGTCGAGGTTATGGGTGTCGCAGTCTGTTGTTGTCTGGCATTTATGTTTTTACTTCCGAGAAAGAGACGGCCTGTGATATAGGTTTTGTCACTCTCAAAGGGGGTTGTGTGTTAGACCCAGTATCTAAATGTTTTAAAAGTGTTAAAAGCTCTGGCATGGTGAAATATTCCACACGCGGTATTAGCGCGAATGGGAAATATCCCAGTGACCTTGTGTGAAAGTCGGATCTCTCGAGGTCGACCTATCAGTGTGAGGTGGTCAGTAGGTCGTCCAATCAAAAACGTGTGGCGGTGTAAATGGGGAGACCAGCGTAAAATTTACACAACTTTCTAAACAACGCATGGTGACTGCGTGTGTTGTTTATGGTGTGTGTGCATATATGTGTGTGTGTGTGCATATGTGTGTGTGTGCATATGTGTGTGTGTACATATGTGTGTGTGTGTGTGTGTGTGTGTGTGTGTGGGGGGGGGTGTTTATGATGTACGCTGTCCACACCAAACGTTACAACTGGTTAGTCTGTTTGTTATTTAGTTTGTTACAAGCAAAGAAATAGGAGCCGCGGAAGTGTAAAGGCCTGCTAGCCCGAGGGTTG